>CAUYRH010126992.1:0-41363 GCA_963574655.1 Perodicticus potto | reverse complement strand
ATACTTTATATTATATATGTATTTTATCACATTCTCAGTAAGGAATGCTGAGGTGCTTCATCCATCCAATAAATTGAAAATAAAAATTTTACATTTCTACATTTGTCAGTATACCGAATTCTGAAGGTGGATCTTGAATTCGGGGTGATCAATTTTCAAGAAAAGCCACATAATCGGTCAGTCTGGCTAACTGCTGTTCATTAGGAATTGGGGGAACTGGGGCAGGCTCCGATAAGGGACTAAACTTGTTACAGGAAACATCCAGGGATCCCGCAACTGGCTTTCTGGGCAGAACCATTCTGGTGGTGGAGTCAGCTTGCCATCCTTGTTCTAATATACCTTTCACAGCCTCTTCAACAGGAAGTCCTACAAAGGCTGCAAAATCATCAGCGATTATGGAGGTGTAGGCCTGAGAGACCAGGGCGAAGGCTCGTCTCCTTGTTGCATCTCTAAGTGCTTCCATGATTGGCTGGACTGTCTCAGACCACTGGTGAGCACTGATGGTCGTATAGATCCCAGGGAAATCTCTCTGCCAGATTCTTTGTCCTACTGACCAAATTCCTCCAAGTTCAGAATTTGCAGATTTTATAGCAGGTGGTATTCTTTTCCAAAGATATCGTGCATTATTCATGTCATTATGGAGCAAATATAAAGCTAGGAGTTGACCATACACTGGAGGGGTAGCAATTCCTCCAGGAGCCTCGAGCTCCTGGTTCTCGCATTGATCCAGCAGCTTTTTGAAACTGAAGGCACTTTCTGCCATCACCGCCACTGGCATCTTCCCGGCCGGTCTCGCCGCCGCACCTCAACGACGGCCACACTCCGGACTGTTCCTCTGCTATTGTTTTTATTTTAAAGCATAGCGAAGTTTGCCCTTTCTCCACCTATGTAAAGCCCCTGTTTATTACTCTAGTTTGGTATAGCCCTTGGTGGGGGACTGGATGTGAGTGGGAAACAGACCAAGAAGGAGATGAGAGAGTGTGAAGCTTTATTTGGGGTGAGGGTAGACGTGAACCCAATGATAACATCCCCCTCATGCTCCTTCTCCCTCCCGTCTGCCAGTCAGGCTGGCTTCTAGCTCGCTGCCTTCCTCTTCATTGGGGACTTCCAGCCAACTGCTAGACAGTTAATAAAGGATGGCTTATATTGCGTAAAAGGATGGTGATCTCTTTCATATCAGTTACACAATAAGGCCTCTGAGCAAATTTCAACTTTCTATTCTGTTGCTTAAAATAATAGTTATGATCTGTGCTAAAAAGGGAAAGCCAAGCTTTCTGTTTTGTATGTCTGACCATGAGTCCGCCAGTCTATAACTATTTCTCCGGCTGTAATTTCTTCCATCTGTTGCATTGTAGCACAAGGACAGAAGGAAACCATTCACAGGCTTAAGTAAGATACATTTTTATGACAAGGCAGATGCTAATAGAAAGCCAGTGAGAGTAAAACTCAGGGATCTTACATTATGGCTGACCTTGGGGTGGGCAGTTTATTAAAAAGCAAAATATCCTTACATTTTTTTTTCTAATAGCTCATGATACCTTACCTAGTCGCCATCTGGGAGTGATGAGAGGTATACAGGGTGACCATAATTATAGCTCATATGCAATTTAAAATAGTGTGCAAAAAATAAAAAATTAAACAAATAGTGTGCAAGTAAGTTTAAAATTGCACATGAACTTTATGGCCACCCTGTATGTGCCAGTTACTGAAATGTTTGGCCTATTGATATGCTAGCAGAGGAAGCAGGCAAGACTGTGTAACTAGGTAAAAATTCAACCCAACATATAAAGTGGGGTCAGAGTTTGTTTAGCATTTTATCTTCACCTGGACCTAAGCATGGCCAAAAGTTTCCAGAATTAGCTATCTCAATGCTGGTTGCACTTTAGAATTACCTGGGACTTTGAAAAACTAACCAGTGCTAACGCCCAATCCCAGACACTAGAAAGTTCAATTTTAGAGAGGCTTGACTATATATCCTGTCTTCCACAGAAGTCTGGGAAAGTATAGACAAAAATCATTCATTCCTCCTCTCTGGGAGCCATCGATGGAACTTCTGGAACTCTGGCCCGAGCACCTAGCATAGGATCTGAAGCTTAGTGACTGTGCAACAAATGTCAGTTCCCTTGTATTTCAATGCTCCTCTATACTCTCTAAAAATTCCATGGTGTTTCGCACCCTCCCCTTGGTATCAGTGTTACACCTCCTGTCTTCATCAATGGAAAACCTTCCTACATCGGCTGTTAGGATTTTATCATGAACATAACTGAAATTCTTATTATTGTTTTTCCTCTTAAATATCCAGGGAGTTACCTTGATTAATGTGTTTTAGGACCTGGTAACACTGGCTCCATTAATATATATACATAAGTTTATATATCTGGTTTCATTAGGTTTTTCAGTTGTAGGAACAAAGATTCACTCAGGTTGCCTCAAGAAAGATGAGTATGTTGTAAGGATACGGGGGGGGGGGGCGCATTTAAGAAGCAGGAACATTACAGGAATCTAGGGAGGTGTGGTGGGCAATAAAAGATGCTGGCAAGAAGATTATCATTTTGGCCTTCAGTAATTTTCTGTTTCGTCTTCCACATTAATGGTGTTTTGCCCTCTATTTGTTTGTGTTCTCTTTGGATTTTGTTCTGACCACTTTTTGATGTGTCTCTGTCTCTAAATAATCATATTTCCAGAGAGAGAAAATCATATAAGACTTGAAGCACCATTATTTGTATCTGAGTAGAGCTTTTATAACATGTGTCCTTGAAGGCTGCTGTCCAGACTCCCCTTGGATAAAGTGTGCATCCTATTCAATCGCCTTTAAGTCGCTAAAACCTGGTCATCTATATCTAAGGCAGCCAGAAGGTCCAAGCATGGGGCAGTTCTCAGAAGAAGCTGTGGGTTGGCAAGAACCTGTGGATTAATAGAATTGGATAATTAATCCAAAGAGCCATAGAACTCAAATATAGAAATCAGAATCTCCTTGGATCATTTTTAAAATACAGAACTCTCGGTCTCACTCCAGACCCATCAAATTAAAATTTCAAGAGGGGGATTAGAGTGGACATACATATAATTTTTAAATCTCCCCAAGGGAACACAGTTGTGAACTTGTGAGGGAACAAAGCAATGTGAAGGATAACAAAGTTCAGGCTGAGTGAGTAAGTTTTGATTTTCTTAATAAATTTATAGGGAAAATCTGATGTACTCCAACGAAAGTGCAGGTAAAATAGAACCACTGAGGTGGAGTAATGTCTTCAAAGAAATAAAAATATAAGGAGTGTGTTTCCCTGTGCCTTCTAGGGTTTATACAAATGAGTCTGGGAGACCAGCAAGAGCTAATGTTAAATCCAAACATCATGAACTTTTGTTTGGCCTCAAACAGAAATTGAGTTTGTTACATTTTATTCCTTCTCTACACTACACTTTCACCACATACATATATGTGGTGAAATATAAGCTACATATAAACAAATTTTATCAAAGTGCTATATGACTTTATAAATAAAAATTTCATGGGCTAATTTAAGAATATATTTCACTTTAATGGAGAAGAAAGGTAATAAACTATTTGGTAATGTTTTAAAGAAAGAGTTGCTCAACATAATATATCTTAATAAGGAACATCATTAAAACAAAGACGGACATGTCTTCCGGGTATTATCACCTTTATTACAAAACAAATATTTTATGTTGAGGTAACATTTCAAATTGTATGTGTCAGAAATCAGTTGAATCCAATATATAGAATTTTGCTGTGTGCAACATATGTAAAGTACTCAGAGAACAGTTTTTCCAGCATTTCACATAAACATATTTTAGAAAAAATAAAGCTAAAATTTATCTAAATTTATCTAAGAGGGATTTTTCTTACTCTCCCCTACCTAATTCTCCATATCATTACCAGTGATCAGTGAGTCAATAATCATGGGAGTTCCACAAAACATGAATAAGATAAATTAGTTGGGAAAAAAATGGTTCGTTTTTCCAAAACACCTCATTGTCATACTTTTAAAATGCTTTTACAAACTACATAATTAATCACATCGTATTTGCTACTGTCTATTCCAAGAATAGAATTCTCTGGTCTTCAACGGAGAAATCTATGCAACCCTCCAACCCTTGTGTCTTTCCTGCCCTGAAACACACCCGAATTCTGCAAAGCAAAGTTGGTCACTTTCCCCAGAGCTCGCGTATGTGTTGTTCATGCCTATGATTTGGCGTCTAGCACACTGGATTGTAATGACTCTTGTTTCCCTTATATATATCCTTCCTTAACTCTTCAGCTTTATGTATCCTATAAGCTCCTCAGGAGCAAGAAAAAGTCTTAAGCTTCTTTACATCCCCAGCACCGAGCACGGAGCCTCGTATAATCATGGACCCTGGAGAGCTGTGTGTTAGGTTAATGAGTTAGGAGCTATTTCAGCAGTGAAGCTATAATGCACGTCGTCCTTGCTTCCAGCCTCATTGAGTACGTTCTGGTGTCCTTCCACATTATCTAAACCTCTATAAAATAACGACACCTAGAAACAAGTATGCTGTCTAGCAATTCCTTTCAGAAAAATGGCCTCTCATTACCCTTCTGGTCAAAACACAATAAATAATAGGTATTATGATCTCTCTACTTTCAAGCCCCTAAGACTCCTTTTAGGTGCGAGCCTCTTCCTAGAAAAGCAGATGCTAATAGCCATCTTGGCAGTCGTTGTCATCTTGATCCCCAATGGGCTTGTTGTGGTAAGCATCAACTGTTAACTTTCTGCTTTCTATCTCCAGGGTTTTTGACTGGCCGTCCTCCTCGCTGCTGGAGGTGCTCTCAGTGGAGTCGCTGTCTTCTTTGGACCTGCTGCTGTCCAGAGAGTCGCTGCTGCGGTCTTCCTCAGAAGGGCTCTCGGCCGAGGCGCTGTGAGACCGGAGGCCCTCCTGGCTGGAACTGTTCCCCTCCTCGGCGGACTCCGGGCTCTCCTCCGACGAGTGGAGGCTCTCGCTGGACTCGCCATTGGCCTGCTCCTCTCCGGATTCTGAACTGGAGGACGCGGTCAGGCCATCTTCCTCGCTGGTGTCACCGTTGGCGGCGTCATCTGGGTTGTCCCCCCGGGACTCGCCCGCGGCCTCCTCCCGGGTCTCGCTGCTGCTCTCTTCCGACGGCAGGTCCGCCTCCTGACTGGATTCGCTGCTGGGCTCTGGCTCGTTCCGACTGTCCTCCCGGGGCTCGTCTTCCTCTCTGTCTTCCTGAGATTCATTCCTGCTGTCCTCCCGGGACCGTCTGAGGCCTGCTTCTTGGGCGTCGGCGTTCTCCGTGGAGTCGCTCTGGACTTCCTCCCGGAGGCGGCTCCCGTCACGCTCGTCCCGGCCGGCTTCCTGGGAGAGGCGGGACTTCCGGAACGCTGTCCTGCTGGGACGCTGCCCCGCCTGGCTCTCACCCGAGTCCTCAGTGCTCGTCTGCTCACTGTTCGCGGTGGAGCCCTTCGTTCTGGAGCTTCCTCTCTCACTCCTGATGCTGTCTGGGTCATCGCTCTGCATTCCCTCATCATCAAACTCAGAGCCATCCCCGTGGCTCCTCCCGCCATCACTGCCAACTCCCAGCCACTGCTCCTCACTCTCGCTGTCTGGAGTGGAGTCACGTCCCTCGGGCCTGCTGTCCACCTCATTCTCAAGGTCCCTGCTCTCACTGGTGACATCTTGGGCACTGTCTTCTGCCTGTGGGACACTCTCTTCCCTGGATTGTGTGGTGTCAGCAGAATCCTCATCACTCCCCAGTCTGGAATTTCCTCCTTCTTGTCTTTCTTCAGACACTGGCCCGTTATCATCATCACCAAAGGTGTCATCTCCACTGTCATCTTCATCATCATCTTTATCATCTCCTTGTATTCTTGCACTGCTAGAGAGGCCACCAGCTGTTCTGTGGACTTCCTGATGATCATTAGAGGACAGCCCCTCCTCGGACTCAGTGCTGTCACTGGGGTCTTCATTTCCCTGGAGTTTGGGGTTAACAGACATAGTCAGTACTCCAGGAACAATGGACAGGGGGTGGCCTAGTGCCTGTCTAGGCTCTTTCTGCTTGCTTCTTCCCACATCCCTTCCTGTAACTCGTGAATTCTACTGCTTATAGCATCTCTGCCAGAGCTTACATGGGAAGGAAGAGGATTTGAAACTCAAGTTGTTGCATTTTAGATAGGCACATATCACCCAATGCTGCAAAAATTTTCTTTAAAAGCTTTCTAGAAGTCACATTTATAAAACTCAAATTGTATCTTAAGTATGATTGAGTTTTATAAACCTCTCAGAGAATTTTTTTTGTGAACTAAACAGTTGGTTTAGTTGGTTTATCAAGCTTGATCCCCAAGTTATTTGATTTAAAAACAGTTTTTAAAAAATATCAAGTGATCTTAAAATGCCCCTGATATTTTTTTCCCTCTGGGGGAAATTTGTATTAGGGCAGGAGGTTAAAACCTGTAGCTAAAGTGAAAATAAAAGATTATATAGTAAGGTATCTACCCCAGCCAAACCACATTTATACATGGCAGAGAGTTGCCTGTGAAGACTCAGCTAGAAGATGGCAACTAATGTGGCCATCATGGCAGCTTGGTGCTGAATGGTAGGTCAGAGAGACAATTCCCATAAGTAAACTGTATGCTCTTCACAGAGAGGGAAGGATAGCAAGTCTCCATACACTACACTGTGGAAAAACCTGCTGTCTTTACCATACCTTACAACAGGGCATAATTGCCAAATCATATTTTTATCCCCATGTTCCTAGTGATAGATGTCTGAGTTTCTAATTGGGAGCACACGATATTGACATCATTTCCCAGCACCAGGGTTTTATACCGGTAGAGTGGAACTGAGTGTAGGTGCAATCTACCATACCTCCTTAAACATACCTCACATCTTTCTCAAGCAGAGATTGTTACCCTCACTTGAGAGCTTTGAAAACATTTAGGCAATAAATCAAGAAGTCCCAAGAAAAGCATTTCCCCATTTCTATGCTTTTTAATTTCGACATCGTTCCTCTGATGAACCTTTAGAAAACAGGAATAAGCAGCCTAATAATAACTCATCTTCTAACTCCAGCTAATTGTAGGATGCAACATGGGTCAAAGCTTCAGGAAGAAACCTGGTTCCTAGACTCTCTGGAGCCCCACAGGGATTGAGTTTGGTCAGAATGGTAGGAGAGCTAAGAAAGTAATGACACTTATTCTGACAAAAAAGGACCAGGAAAGACAGTTTTTTTAGTAAAGAAATGTAAGCTAAGACTGCCCTGTCTCAGTCCCAGGATCACAGACAGAGTCATTCCTAAAATGGCTGTTTTCCTTAAAGTTTCCTCAGCAGTCTCCTACCCTCTCCTCCAGCAAGATTCTTGACAGAGAAGGCTCTCTAGTGCCTCTTTACCTGATCTAAACCCCCTAATTACAAAGGTAACATTTTAGGTTCATAAGTGACCTAGCACTGGCCTAACATAGTCAATGACCATTTGTATGCATGTGTGTGTGTCTGTTTTTTTTTTTTTTTTTTTAGCTAGGAAGGACATTTAGGGGCACAGTGCCTACAATCTGGCCTCACTGATAAAACAAAACGAATAGCATATCCACACCTGAATTCTCCTCACTCATTTTCCCTTCTTATTTTATGGGATTATTTAGCTAGCATAACCAATGGTTAGAATATATTATATTTAGACCTGTTGCCAGGTAATTTAACATCATTTCCTTCAATTCCAAAGTAGACTGAAAACTTAAGTAAGTTCTGTTTAATTACTTGTTCCTCTGAGCTAACTTGACTTCTTTCTGATGACACACCACTCCCCTGAAAGGCAGAAAAAAAATGTTTATTTTTCCTTTTACTAATTCATAAAAGGAAAACTGCTTCCAGTTTGCATTTACTACTTTCAAATGGTAAAAGGGGGGGGAGGGAAAGAAAGAAAAGAAAAAAGGGAAAAGGCGATGGGAAAATTGTTAGTTACTTCATGAGATGTTTATGACAAAAACAAATGAGATAATTACCAAGGGTGGTGTTGATGCCTGAGCCAAATGACCCTGCAAAAGGAAGGAAAACAGTTACTTCTTCACAGATGGATCATGTCATTGCAAATTTTAGAATAATTTCAAGTGATTTTTCTTTTTAGTCTTGGTATCTACTTTACGTATACATGAGTCCAGGCTCAGTGGCTCACGCCTATAATTCCAGCCAAGGCAGGTGGATTGCCTGAGCTCAGGAATTCAAGACCCCCATCTATACTAAAAATAGAAAAAGTAGCCAGGTTTTGTGGTGGACACTTGGAGTCCCAGCTACTCGGGAGGCTGAGACAAGAGGATCACTTGAGCCCAAGAATGTGAGATTGCTGTGAGCTATGATGACAGGGCAATCTACTCAATGAGATTCTGTCTCAAAAAAAAAAAAATATATGTATATATGTATATATATATATATGTATATATACACACACACACATACACACACATGAGTAAATATGAGATTTTATGGTGAAATGGCTGGAAAAACAAGGGTAAAATAACTACTGGCTGGAAAAGATCTTGGGATATAAAATATCAGAAAGATTTTTATGTTTCTGATATTTTACTTCTAGTGAAAAAAACATGCTTTCTTTGAAGCTGGCTGTTCGTATAACCTAGAGGAAAATATAACATTGGAAAAACAGCACTGAAACTCGGAATCTGGGTTTAAGTTTCAGTTAACTCATTAGTTTTGGTTTTAGCCCTGAAAACCAACCATCTTGGTGCTAGCACTAAAAGTCACATGTTCCAGGAAACCCCTAAGTGCCAAGCAAACTAGGATGGTTGGTCACTCTCTGCGAACGTGGGCAATTCACTTCACCTGTGTCAGCTTCTGGTTCATAAAAACACACTCACTGTGTTTATACCACAAGGTTGGTATGAGGATAAAATAAGCTAATGCCTATGAAAACATCTTGAGAGTAATTCAATGTGATGTAAACCAAAGAAATGGGCCGTTTTGATACTATCCACCTTATAAAATTGAATAGTAGACAAAATTGAATTGAGAAAGCCATTAAACCTTTCTTGAGTCACATAAGAGCCCTGATATTAAAAACAAACATTAAACCTGAAATTTAACCAGTCATGCTTCTGATTTATTTAACTTTCTTTAGTCTCATAAGCACGATAAGAATGCACGAGCAAACTTCCTGTGTTTCTCCTTCCTGTGCCTATTCTTCCCCTTCCACTTGAGCAGGGCAAGGTCCCATGTGGAACACCCAAGGCCCATAGTAGAGCAGGGAGGAGCTGCTACTGGCGCATCTCAACAAGCCTCTCAGCAGTGGAGGGCTAGGGGTACTTCCACGTAGAAGGGAGCTGTAATCTCTTTAAGTCTCTATAACCTATAGAGACCGATAGGCCTATAACACACTGTAGGCAGGCACAAGGGCAGACACTGCCCCAGGCAGGTATCATTTGGAATCAACAGATGGAGAGAGCAAGACCTTGTTATTTTTCTCATTCCAAGTCTAGGTTTGAGAACAGGGCATGTTTGTGAGTCTCTAGCTAAATGAAAGAAAGGGAATCTACAGTGGCTATTTTAAATTAACCAGCCTATGGACTATCTGTGATGAAAGTTCATAATAAATCCTGCAACATCTATCCAGCCTCAGGCAGGGGCAGGACCCCACCTCAGGTCTCTGGCTACCACCAAAAGCATTGGGCCCAAGCCGATCACATGTCTCAGCAGCAGGAAATGACATGGTGAACAAAAGTTCATACTTAGCATAAGACTTTAACCCTTCCTTCTTCTAGTGCCAATCTGGAAAATTCATTGACCTCCTACACCTGGCCCCTTGCTAAGAGGAATAAAACACACTGGTTAAGAATGTAGGTAGATGCTGGAGCAAGAGTGGTCAAAGTCTGGCTCTAACTCCAATTAACCATATACCCAGGGCCTAGACAAACTTATTCTCTATGCCTCAGTTTTCTAACCCATAAAACAGGAATAAGAAATAATGCCCGATTTATTGGAGTTCTTATGAAGGTTAGGAAAGTTAACACATGAACACCTAGAACCGTGTGTGCCTGGCAATGATCCTTACATTATTGAGAGTTAATAATGATTGGATTATTAAGAGTCAATAATCACTAGCTCTCATTCCAAAGACTCTACCTAGTATTCTCTCATTCTCTTCTCTATTCTCATCTCTCAGGACTTGACTGCCTGCCCCCTAGACATCTGATAAAACAGATTTGGGATCCTAAACTCTCCTGGACAATCTTGGTTCATTCTCATCTGTCCCTTTGTACCACTGTGCATATCCTTTATAAGAAAGCTAAAAGAAAAATGCTTTCTCACCAAATTATACTATTAAGTTGGAATAAACCAGAAAGGTACACAGACCAGAAAGTGTAGCTTTTACTGCCTGTAGCTTAATCAATATGCTCATTAAGTCGTTAGCACCTTCAACATTTGCAATGGAGTCAATTTGGTTATACTAATAATATGTTAAAATCAAAACATTTCAAAAGTCATATATTGACTCACCTTCCACTCTTCAGAACTTTCAGATTCATTATTTTGATACCTGGCTACCTAAAAAATGAAGTACACATGGTTAACCCATGGACTGTTCAGAACTTTCAGATTCATTTCTGGCTATGTAGAAAATTGAGTACACATGGCCAACCCAAAAAGCGATTCTGAAGCAGCAGTTATTAACACTTTATAGAATTAGGATTGGGGTAGTCAAATTTTAGGCCAAGTCAGAATCACCTGGTGGACTTATTAAAACATGAATTACTTACTAAAACATTAATTTAAACACTAATTACCCTCCCTAGAGAGTCTAATTTAGTAGGTCTGGGGCAGGACTCAAGCACTTGTGTTTCTAACAAAGTCCTAGTTAATGTGGGTGCTGCTGGTCAGGGAGTGACACTTTGAGAACTACTGTCTATGGGGCAGACAAATGAGCATCACGGCTATATGAACGGCAATGATAAAGAATAGGAAATAACTTGAATAATATTTTACAGAAAACAGTTTTCTAAGAAACTACTATTTTTATCTAGCTGGAACAAACACAGCCACCTTGGTTCATAGCCAATTAAAAAATATTGAATTTCATATATATAAAAGTGTTTTTATTCATATATCTCTACCTGCACCCTGATACTTACTGGGAGGGCGCTGGATAACCCCCATAGGAACATAAGCAGGATGCTGGTCTTCATAGTCAGGCGTGATGTATCTACCTGTAATGAAAGACACAAATATTTTTCTCCATGTTAAAGAAATAAAGTCATTACACCTTTGTAACAGTTTCTTTCTATTAAAAAAAACCATCCAAATGTCCATCAACTGATGAATGGATAAATATAATTTTATTCAGCCGAGAAAAGTAATGAAGTATTGATACATGTCTCAAAGTAGAGCAACCTTGACAACATTATTCTAAATGAAAAAGAAGCCAGTCAAAAAGTCTATATTTGTATGGATTCCATTTCTATGAAACATCCAGAATAGGCAAATCTATAGATATGGAGGGGTAGATTAGTTGTTGCCCGGGGCTTGGGGATATGGGAGGCTGATCACATTTTGGGGGTGATAAAAATGTTCTAACATTGATTGTGATAAAAGTTACACAACTCAGTGAATATACCAAAACCCATTGAACTATACACTTCAAATGGGTAAAGTATGTGGTATATAAAGTATAACTTGAACAAAGTGGTCTTAAAAAAAAAAAACAACTTACTCCTGAGAAATAAATTAAAACCCTTTCAACAACAAGCTCATTAAGTCATAAACTATGATAAATGAATGGGGAAAAAATGTAAAAAGTGCAATAGAAAAATTTCTAGCCATTCATTTTTATAATAATTATGCAGCTTGGTATGTCAGACCAACCTAACGAATTTATTCTCCCTAAAAAGCTACATTTACTGACACCATTGACAGGTGGTAGGCAATTGTCTTCATACACACGTGGCTTCTAAGTCATATGTATAACTATATAATAATGTCTACAGAAAATAAATTGTTTTGCATCTTTTCTTGATCTGTGAGAAATGCAATATGGCAGGCTTCATATTAGAGCTCCAGAAAGCTCTTAGTATCTGCTATGACACATTTAGTCATACATTATACATGATTATGCTAAATTCTTTTAGCTGTCATTCACAGTGCTGAAAGAGTTAGGGAAGATTAGAGGTTCGGAATACACTTGTGAATCGTGCCAAGAGAAATATGCCAAGTCAAACTCTTTTTCTGGAGGTTAGCTTCATTTCACACTTCAAGAACTGGTGGTTAGGAAAACAATTTGTTCTATATCTAAAAATAGGTATGCTAGGTGTTAATGTAAAAAGTTACTGAAACAATTTACAGGAAAACTATTTACTCTGAGCTAGGAAGCACTTGGAGCTGCCCTAACGTACTTGTCTGATTGACTTCCATACTTTTGCAAAAAATTTTGCAAGTTTATTAAAGACTTCATTTTTGTTGGTTTGCTTCTTTAAATGCTAAATATATACTATACTAGTGTAGAAGCTAAGAAAACAACACCCCAAAGGAAGGCTTCAGAAGCTGGCTCAGAAGCAGATGTTTCCTTCTCTCTGACCTCCTCCTGCCTTCCTGTCTATGTTCCCTTAGTCCCCCCCCCCCCCAAGATTACCCATAGGAACTAGAATCACCCTTCCCCAAGGTGAGTCATGGAAACAAGAATACCTCTTCTTCAAAGCCAGGCATAAAATCTGAAAATAGTACCCTAACTCCCCCATTCTGTGTAAAAACTGGTCAAAAAGAAATTATCTGACCTGGCCTGATTGTAGGTCATACAACCCCAGTCCCAGAGAGGGTCCTGCCCTGCACCCAGTAGGAAGGAACGAGTGCTCAGAGAGGCCAAGAAGAATCCAGACAAGCAGGTCTCAAGTCTATCATCATTAGATAACACCCTTTTTGTACAGTCATACTTGTACGTGGCTGCCCATTCTTTGTTGAACGTAAGCACAAACAAAAATGGCTAATTTCCCCTGCATCTCTGGATCTTCATTCTGAAGACTCTATGTCAGGTAAAACCATGACCAATAAATATGCACGCCTTTTCTCCTATTAATCTATGTTTTATCACTTGATTTTCAGCAAAATTTCAGAGGGTGAGAGGGACTTTTCCCTTGTCCCCTACACTGGTGGTAAGAGATACAACCCAAAGATTCTCAGCCTTGGCTGTATGCTAGTAACACCCAGAAAGATTTTCAAAACTTCCAGTCCACAAATCCTATCCCAGGGTAATAAATCTGTTCATGGGCTGGGCACAGGAATAGATTTGTTTTTAAGGTCCCCCTCAAGTGATTTTGACCCTTGATCTAGGAATTTTTTTTTTTAGGAGACAAAGTCTCTCTGTTGCCCAGACTGGAGTGCAGTGGTAAAATCATAGCTCATTGTAACCTGAACGAGCTCAAAAGATCCTCCTGCCTCAGCCTCCTAAGTATCTTGGACTACAGGCACGTACCACCAGGTCCTGCTATTTTTTCTATTTTTATAGCAATAGGATCTCACTATGTTGCTCAGGCTCATCTTGACCTCCTGGGTATCAAGTGATCCTCCCATCTCGGCCTCCAAAGTGCTGGGATTGCAGGCATGCATGAGCCATCACACCCAGCCTAAGAAATAAGAATATCTTGTTCAATAATGTCTGAAACATTGGACTCAAGAAGTCATCTAATCTTATTTTTTTAATTTATTCAAGAAAATCATAGAAATCCTAAAATAAGGAAACAATGTTCCTCATTTCTATTTTTATACAACTCAAATGTCAAACAGAGCTTCTCATATTATATTATGGGCAGTATCCCTCCCCATTGTGGTTATTCTTAATTTGTGTTATTTTCTTTGTTCGAATTCAGCATCATATAAACCAGTTCTTATGTTCTAACATTATACTAATTTCTTTTTAAAATCTTTGACCTAATATCAACAGAGAAAAATATATGCAAATGCTCAACTGTACCTAAAATGAGTCTAATTCAACAGATGTTGTTTCTCTTTAGTTCCCAAATTTAAAACATTTTTTAAGTTCATAGGTTCGAGGCCAGACATGGTGACTCGCTCTGTAATACTAGCACTCTGGGAGGCCCAGGCAGGTGGATTGCTTGAGCTCAGGAGTTTGAGACCAGCTTAATCAAGACTGAGACTCTGTCACACATACACACAAATAAATAAGTTCATAGATTCATTTCCTTAGAAAAGCAAAATTTTCTCAAATATGATTTCCTCAAATAACCCCATGCCAATACTTCCAGTTTCATAAGTCAAATGAAAATTGGGTAGTTCATCAGTTTAATTTTTAAAGTGAAATTTGAATAGGGTGATAATCTCATGATTCTCTGAAAACAAGTAAATATTACAGCCCTATTTCCATTTGAGACATGATTTCTTTGGGTCGGGGAATTACATAGTATTTCTAGAAGTCTGAGCAAGTTAGTACATCTGAGCAAGTTAGCCCTAACTGGTCAGTGACTATTGAGCTTCTTCCATTTTCTTCAGCTTCACTGTTATCTAAATAGTTAGCAAATGAGGGGTTGCTATTATGCATTTATTTTAAACCAATGAATGCATTTTTCCCCAAGGAACTATATTATTCCAGTGTTCAAAGTTCTAAGGGATGAATTATTATAAAACATAAAGAGGACCCATTAACTTGCTTAGACTTCCAGAAATACTATTTAATGCCCTGACCCAAAGAAATCATGTCTCAAATGGAAATCTGATAAACCAAAATAAAAGACACCCTAGGATTCTAAGAGAGTTGATGTTGCCTCCTAAGGAATATAATCCAACCTTAAACATTAAAGAAAGTGAGATCTTAAACCCTATGTTAAGTTTTCAATTAGTATTTTTGATAAGAATAATTATAATTGTTGAAATACATTTCCAAACAAGAGCTCCAAAATTTTATGAACTTTTTAGCTATAATCCTCAAAAGAGTAGAAGCAGATATGTAGTAGCCCATTCTCAATAATAAAGACTGAAAATTAAAGAGTCCAAGACTCCGGGCTCTTTGTTAATTGAGTAATGCCATTTCTATATTCTACATGCTGCCATTCTACAATAAGTGGACGCACCAAAAGGGAACCAGCAACCTTGACTTGGGTGCCACCTGTCTGCAAGGCAGTAAGAACTTTCAACCTTTGTGAATTCTTTTCCCACAGTTGAAAAGATCCACATGTTTATGATCTGGAGAAGGACATTGTAGTCCAGATTTGTGTAGCCAAAACCTCTTTGGACTTGCAAGTAAGGAAACTTGCTCTGGAATTTCCCCTATGTTAAGATTGACTTTTAAAGTATCTATCAGCTTTTACGTAAACTGAAATGAAGGAAATAGGCTGAGAGAAGGAAATAAAGGTTTGAAAAATCATAGGTTCCTTTTTACCCCTGGAAAACAAAATTTCATGTTAATTTGCTTATTTTTTGTCTTAATATTATTATCCTCGGGAATACTAATAAATGATATATTTATTTATTAGAAATGAACAAATAGTCATTGAGAATGTGATTATTTTATCAGCTGGTCTTATGAAAGTAAAATTACCCAGAATCCAATGAACAAAAACCTGCTAGAATTTGTTTCATTATTACTCTTTCAAAATAAAATAGAACATGGCCAGGATCTGAACTCTATCAAGAATTCAGAGAAATAAACAAAACAGAAAAAGTTTCCTGTCTTTCCCATTGTTATTGTCTTGAAGTCAGTTACAATCAATCCAAGACTACATGCCTTCAACCACAGTAAAATAACTCTAAAGTGCCCCAGAATTAAATATGGATTTGGAAGGCGCCTAAGTATCGGGGGACATTGCTCCGCATCACTACTTGAGGGTAGGTAAGTGGACTAATGTCCTTTAGAAAATTGCTTTGTTGTTCATGTGTTTTTAACCAACAAGGGTAAAGTGGGATAGCCAAGCCTCAGTTAAACTGAAAGTTTGCTCCTGAAGAAGACAGGTTGCCTGAAATATTGCTAATACCCGTGGAATCTTCTAAATGCCATACAGAATGCATTACCTGACCACGGCTCCTACTCCCACTCTCTGTTGTAGATGGAGAAGTGGAATAAATGCAGCAAATAAACATACACATGGACAGGAGTGTGAGTAAGTGTGTGTGTGTATGTGTGTGTGCGTGTAGCTCCTACACTAGGAAGTATTTCAAAAGGCAGTTATAGTCAATATTTATTGAATTCTGACTGTATACAAGGCATCATACTAACCTGAATACACAGCTAAACAATAAAAATAACATTATAATTATCACACCCATGGTTTATTTCAGTGGTCTTAGCATTTTTAAGCTACTTATTCAGTTCATAATGGATATTACTGGATGCTCTATTAAAAAAAATTGGCTTTTAATTTTTTTTTTTTAAGCATTTTGCAAGTCCTGCCAGTCTAGTTTAGATTCTGCCACAATATCCTACAGGCTATAAACATCCCCATATCCAGGAAACCTAACAGAAAAGGTTTCAACTGTTTTGCTAATTAAAGCTAAACTTCAAAATGGCCTTCCATTTGTCTCCTGTTCCATAAACTTTCCTATTCGGAAGTGTCATGCAGAGATCTAATTAAAGCACTACCAAGAAAAACACCTGGCTCTGTTGACTTACATGTCATTATAATGTCATTATTTGCCACAGCACAAACAACAAGCATGAAAAATGGGAATTTGTTTTTTTACCTAGTTCAGCTCTCCCCATCTTTCTCTGCATGGTGTAATGCCTCTCAACATGTATACATTTTTAATATTTTCTAAACAACACAGCAAAAGTCATTTTTAAAAAATTAAATGATGAAAATGTCTTACCCTCTTTAGTTCACCAAGACTTTGTCCCCCCACAAGTCTCAACAATCAGGTTGAAGTTCCGAAAGAGAAACTCTACACCCAGTCTTGTGTTGATATTCTGAACCCATCTCCGATGGTGCAGGAATTTAAACTCTGCTGCAGCTCTTCTTAGCCAATCAGCCTCTGACAAGGGGTGGCTGACATCACAAGGTGTCACTGGGACCCCAGTACACCCACACTTCCTCTAGCTGGCAGAGGCAGATTTTCCCTAAAAAGCTCTTGTGGTTCCGAAATGACTAGACTAGTTTCCATTAAATTGAAGATCTTCCTAAAGCTTTATTTTGATTTCTAAATATATGTCATTCCCATTCATGCAGGCTTATGAACATTATAAACAAGGACGACATCTTCCACCCACTGACAGACCCCAGCAGACCCAAGTATGGGAAAGGGAGTGTCAAGGCTGGGTAGAAAGTTTCCTGTTAATGTACATTTTCAGGTTGTACATGAAGGAAGCTACTAAAATACTAGATTTTCTTAAATTGGTGGTTTTATTCCTTCCTTTTTTCCTCTTTTAACAACCTTTTCTACTCTTCTTCTTGCCATCTGCCTATCCTCACATAATGCACAAAAGCCCCAAATTCTTACTAATTTAATGAGGTACCCACTTAAAAAATTCTATGGTGATTGGAAATGTGAAAGCATCTCCCTAAAGTAATTGTTGTTTCTAACCAAAAAGAATTGAAATCTAACACTTCATTATTCCCCACAACTGCTTGCCCCATTTTAATGACTCTTTGCAATTGGACTTAGATTAAGGGGAACACTGGTTGGGTAGCATCCAGGGCAACAGATCTTCAAGGTACTCTGTATCATCACTGAAAATGTAGTGAAATGGATGAAATGATATTTATCCAAACTCTTCTCAAGGAGTACAAGGAAGGAAGGAAGGAAGCAGGAAATAGGTTTGGCACCTCCCAAGGAGTATGTTAAGGTGAAAATAGAACAAGCACTAAACAAGTATTTAAAGAGTACAAGCCTCTGAGCCTGAATTTTCTTAATAGTAGGAATGTTTGCTTTGCTTACCGGTCTCTAACCAGTGTGCTAATATCTGTGACAGTCCATGGGTCATGTTAAATACATAATACTTTTTGAATGACTGAATGGATTGGTTTGAAAATTAGCCCAATTTTTAGCTTTATTGCAGTGACTACATGACTCACTCTGACTTTGTTTTATAAGTATTTTAATTGTTCAAAATTTTAGTTGATGCTCTCAACAACCTGGAAAGACTTGCAGTGCCCAATTTTATCCAGGAAACTAATGTCAAATATGTGGATTGTTAACTTATTTGTTGTGAACTACAACATGGATTAGGGGTAGAAATGAGCAGAGAGGAGTACATTTCCATTTAGGGTTGATTAGAATGTCAAGGTTCATATGAGGAAGCTATAAATTCCCTGCAATTGGTTCTGGTTCTGAATTATTAATACATTCCCTGGTAGTTTCAAAGTTTTGACTGGGGTTTATCCTAGAAGAACCTTTTTTTTTTTTTTTTTTTTTTAGACAGAGCCTCAAGCTGTCACCCTGGATAGAGTGCTCTGGCATCACAGCTCACAGCAACCTCCAATTCCTGGGCTCAAGTGAGTCTCCTGCCTCCGCCTCCCAAGCAGCTGGGACGACAGGCGCCCGCCACAACGCCCGGCCATTTTTTTTTTTTTTTTGGTTGCAGCCATCATTGTTGTTTGGCAGGCCCGGGCTGGATTCGAACCCGCCAGCTCAGGTGTACATGGCTGGCGCCTTAGCCCATTGAGCCACAGGCGCCGAGCCAGAAGAACCTTATAATCTCATCTCAGAGTGGGTTTGGGGAAGATTTAGGCATAGAGCATTATGGGACATTGTTTTAGACTCTCTCCAAATCCTCATACAAACAGAGGAAGAATTAGATAACAACATTTAAAATCATGGCCAACATTTACAACAAAACTAGGCATTGGTGTTATCTATTGCTATATTAAAAACCACTCCAGTACTCTGTGTCTTAAAACAACTATTCTGACTACCATTATTTGTGGAATCATTTGCAGCAGAACATTCAAGATAACACCAACATATGGTTGTTGTCTGGGAGCTCAGCCAGAGCTATTATCTTGAGCACTGCAGTTCTTTACGTGACCTCTCCTTGTGGCTTGATCTTCTCACAACACGGTGGCTGGAGCCCAAGGGCTGCCCAGCATGTCACCTTCTCCACATTCTGTTGGTTGAATCAGCCACAAGACGATCCTAGATTCAGAAAGAGAAACAGTCTCCATCTTTTGATGTGAAGATCAGAATGCATGTACAGAGAGCAGAGGAAATGTTGAGGCAAATTTTGTTTTCACACTTCATGATGAGTCATCCCCACAAATTCCACACAAAGTGCCGGAGGATGGACCACCAACTGCAACAAGAGGTTGAGTGTCTATGCAGGGGTACGCAGAGAAAAATCAACAGGACTTCTAATGGATATGAGAACATAAGAACTACAAAACAGCTGATAATTATTGCTGGTGGGTGTGAATGGCACGTAACAGCATCTGAAGGATCTGGAGCACTCTAGCTCCTACAAATTTTAAAATCTTAGCCACCACAGCTGCCTTCCAGGACAGATCCATATAGAGGAAAAACTTCTGAGAGTAGAATAAAACACGCACAGGATATAGAAGAAGAGAAGGTACAGATAAATGTGGGTGAGGGGAATGGATCCAGGAAATCTTAGAAAGAAAGCTGCTATTTTTTTGTTGTTGTTGTTAATACAACATGAAAACAACAAAACAGGGAGCTGCGTAAAGTTAGAAAGCTACCCTGAACATTCTTTCTTTTAAAAGTATAAGAAAAGCGACTTTATAGAAAACAAATAGCGAAAACCTATGAAGGTTAAATCCTATAGGAGTAGAGTAACAGCCTGATAGACAACAAAAGCATGTTGAAAAGACATAAGTAATGACTAAATTAAAAACATAACTTTCTATTTTCAAAGTGACAAAAAGAGATTAAGAAAATGACATCATACATAAAAGGAAAATTGGAATACCTCAGAAATAAAATATTAGAAATCAGAAAACACTTGAAATAAGAGGAAAAAATTGTTTTAGAAATGAACACTAACCTAGAAGGAACACAAGAAGGAATACATATAGCAGATGAAGGGGGAAAAAAGGAAAATGTTTTAAATTTAAAAGAAATGAAAAAGGAGAAAAAAATATTTGGGAAAAAGTGACATATATTGAAGATGGGCAACAAAGATCCAAATTACAGATAATAGAAGTCCTGCAGAGAATAGCAAAAGTAAGGAGCAGCAGAACCACTAGAAAACAATAACAAACCTATATTCCAGGAAGTTTCTGTAAATTAGAAAAGGCTGAAAACTTATATTCAAAGAGCATATTACGTTCCTAAGGATATTGGCTTAGAATGACCAACACCAAGACACATTCTAATGAAACTACTTGACTTTAAAGATAAAGAAAAAAGTCTTTTAGTCTTCTAGGCAAATGATCCACAAAAGAAAGAAAACTAAAAACCTTCTGCAGAGCTAAAGACATAACAAACACAATTAATAGAAAACCTACAGTATGGGAGGAAATATTCACAAACTATACATCCGACAAAGGATTAATACCCAGAATCTACAAGGAACTCAAACAAATCATCAAGAAAAGTAACAAATAACCTCATTAAAAAGTAGGCAAAAGATATGAACAGACAACTTTCACAAAAGATATACAAATGGCCAACAAACACGAAAATATGGTCAACATCACTAATCATCAAGGAAATGCAAATTAAAAACACAATGAGATACCATCTTATCCCAATCAGTACAGCCATTTTTAAAAAATCAAAGAACAGGGCAGTGCCTGTGGCTCAGCGAGTAGGGAGCTGACCCCATATACCGAAGGTCAAGAGTTCAAGCCTGGCCTCGGCTGAACTGCAAAACAAAAAAATAGCCGGGCTCTGTGGTGGGCACCTGTAGTCCCAGCTGCTTGGGAGGCTGAGGCAAGAGAATTGCCTAAGCCCAAGAGCTGGAGGTTGCTGTGAGCAGTGTGACACCATGGCACTCTACCAAGGGCGATAAAGTGAGACTCTGTCTCTACAAAAAAAAAAAAAAAAAATCAAAGAACAACAGACATTGGCATGGATGCAGCTAAAAGGGAATGCTTATATACCGTTAGTGGGAATGCAAATTAGTATAACCTCTATGAAGATCAGTATGGAGATTACTCAAAGAACTGAAAGTAGACCTACTCTTCAATTCAGCAATATACTCAAAGAAAAAGAAGTCATTTTATCAAAAAGGCAGATGCACTTTTTGACCAAAGTACATTACTTAAACATTAATTTTTAATTCAACTTGTTAATATGTTTTTTAGAATATTGCATTCTCATTTATAAGTGAAATATGTTTGCAATTTCCCCTTTATAATAATATATTTTCTCCAATTTTAACATCAGGTATATCCAGATTAAGTAGAATGATTTTGAAGTATTTCTTCTTTTTCTATTGTCTATAAGACTTGGCATGATATGTTTTTTGAAATTACCTTTTACTTTTATTTATAAATATTAATTATCTATTTTTTGAGACTTTGGGGGAAAAAAAAAGAAGTTAACTGATGACACCATACTGCGCCTCAGAATCAAAGCATTCTATTATAGACATACTCTTATCTGACAATGTGAATGGTACTTTCTTTGCATTATTATTATTATTATTATTGCTTAATATTTTCATGCAGCAATCGTCTTATTTCTCTTCTGAATGTATTTGCCTTCATTCATTCATTATGAGGTTTTTGTTTCTAGGCCTTATCTTAAACATAGTGTTATTAAATTTTAAGCCTTTTTAATTCTGTGAAGGCAAAAAGTGGAAACCTAATAAACACAGGTATATGTAAAAAATAGAAAAATAAAAAAGACACATGGACTCATATGTTTATTGTAGCAAAATTGACCATTGCAAAGATAGGGAATCAGCCTCAGTGCCCATCAACTCATGAGTAGATAAAGAAAATACAGTATATATACACTATGGAATACTACTCAGTCATAAAGAAGAACAAAATAATGTCTTTCACATCCAATTTTGGAGGGAACTGGAAGCCATAATCCTAAGTCAAGTACCACAGCTGAGGAATAGAAAAACTAGTACTGCATGTACTTATAAGCAGATGCTAAATGATGGGTATGCGTGGTCATACAGAGCAGCATAATGGACTGTGGAGACTGAGAAGAGTGGAGGGTGGGAGGATATGTAGGAATTAAAAATTACTGGGTACAATGTGATGAGTACACTAAAAGCCCTTTCACCACTATACAATCCATCTACATATAAAAAAAACACTAGGACCTCCTAAATCTACTGAATTTTTAAAAATGAAATAAAAATTATGTGAGATACTTAACCATACCTTCAGTACCTATAGGGTCATCAAATGTCAAACTGTCTAGAAAATCAATTTGTTTATTTCATAATAGTGGTATGAAAGCTGGATTCCTTGTAAATGAAGGGTAATTTCATAGAATTTGTAAGGTTGTAATCATTGAAAGTATTATTTAAGAATTAAAAGTAGAGTCTGTACAACTTAAGTATGTGAATTCCAGATGAAGAATTAATTTCGATTGCATATGAACATTAAAATGCAAACTCAACACACAATAATGAGCATTGGATAAGATGCATTTGATAAATATGGTATCTAAATGTACTAAATTGTTAATTACAATTACAATTTCTTCCTCATTCACGCAATAGTGTAGGTTTGAATTGAAGTGGGTGGAATAGGATATATGCAGTGACCTTCATTAAGCAATAGTCTTATGAATTAGAGTCTTAGTTTCATTTTAAAATACATGTAAGTTAGATAAATCAAGGTTATTTTCTGGAAAAAACCAAAACAATTAAGTTTTTCAAATCGTATAGCTATGTATTTATTCAGTTATCTATTCAGCAATTGATTTGGGGGCCTTCCTCAAGTTGGGAACTGTTCCAGACTCTGGTAATAGACACAGTCCCTCTACTTTAGATTCACATTCTACCAATAGAAAAACACACGCTAAGTATTAGTACCATCTAACTTCATAACTTAAAAAATTAATAGAATATGAAAGACAATGTAATTCCTAATCTAAGCATATGCAGATAACAGGACCTATGGCACCGTATGGCTTGTATGAATTTAAAACACAGAACATAATAAAATTTTCTAAGATATGTATGTGTCTAAAGACTGAAACCAAAACCTCAAGAGTTCAGTGGCCTATGGGATGTATGTGGATTGAAGCTAAAAGGGAAAAAATTAAATAACAGCATGTCATAAGCTAAAGATAGTCAATAACTCAATTACTGCTACCTGAGGCAAAATAGTGGTGGATAAGGTGAAATGTGTGAAGGAAGAGAAAGGAAACCCCTCCCTAGCAGTATTACCTATCACTTCCACTCACAATCCATTGATGATAGTTGCAACATGGGCATTTTTGAGTGCAAAGGGGAGGGTTTGCAGTCCTGAGCTGGGCAGGGTGCCTTCCAGAGACAGCTCTCCATATTGTAGAATAAAGAGCACACATGTTTGGTGGAAAGCCAAATTTTCTGCTCGGCTGCTAAACCTGCTGAGCTTAAAGACATGTTCAAAGATTTATAGCAAAAGGAATTTGCCAGCCAGCAGATCCAGCTCAAATGAAGTGAAGTAATTTGCTATTATTGGTACCTTGCATGGATTTTCTCATTTAATGCTATGTTAACCCTGTGAAATAGGTATTATCATTATCTAAAATTAAAAATGAAGAAACTGGAATGCCAAGAGGTTACGTAACTTGCTCAATGTCACACAGTCAGCAAATGAAAGAGCCAGGGGTTCCAAAACTTATATTTTTGAAGTCTTTAGCTTCCCCAAGCTTCAGGGAACATGTGAAAGCTCTTTAAGTAGTATTCTTTAATACATTCTTGCTTGGTTTCTGATGAAGAGAAAGCAGTGCTCTTCCCATCCTCCATTACACTGTGAATGGGGAGTGGGCTAATGAAAGAACATTGCAACTCTCTTCAAAGCAATATCTCTTCTCTCCTCCTTTCTTGCTCTCCCCCACCGTCGCCTGCCCTCCTTTACCAGCTGGAGGTGGATGAGCACTATCACTTGTTTCACAGTCTCCAGGTTTGCACTACATAGCGGAGCTGCCTTCTCACAGCGGTAAGATACCCAGATTCGGGAACTATTGTTTTGGCCCCTAGTGTCATGTTCTCAGCCTCTGGAACCTCATTTAACATCCTTTTTATTTTCTGTTTTCACCAATGATCTCTCCACCTTCCTAGGGGTAGTCTGGGCCAACAAACACTTGTCAAAAGGCCACTATGTCCTGTGGTGGGCATGATAATATAAGATGAATAAGTTAATGTTGGTCCTGAAGTTGCCAGTATTCTAGAACAGCATGTCCACTAGAACTTTCCGGGATGTATGTTGCGGTGTAGTAGCTGATAGCCATTGGTAGCGCGATGGAGTCTTAACACGTGGCCAGTGAAACTGCAGAACTGAATGTTGAATTTTATTTAATATTCAGTAATTTAAATTTAAATGGGCACATATATCTAATGGCTACCAATTAGGGCAGCGCAGACTCAGTGTGAGAGTTGACTGACCATTCATTGCTTCTCTGTGATAAGAGTAGTGTTATATGTATGGGCAGGATGCCATGGGAACACACAGGTCAGACATTTAGTGCAGCCTGGGTGTAGAAAGAAGTAGAAGAAGCCTTCCAAAAAGAAATGATGATCAGACAGAATGCTAAATGCGTACAAATGAGTAGCCCCACAATTTCATTCCTAGGTGTACACCCCTTGAGAAATGTATGTTTCCATGCACCACAAGACATGTACAAAATATTTGCAGCAGCGTTTTTCATAATAGCCTAGAAATGGAAACAGCCCAAGTGTCCACCACAGGTAGAATGGTTAAACAAATTGTCATATATTTTATGTGATATGAAGTGTAGTCAATGAAATGAAGGAACCAAAGTACTACAATATACAATGACACATGTATCTCAAAAGTAAATGTTGAGTTGAAGAATACAAATCCAGGAGAATCTATGTTGTATGATGTCATGTATGTAAGGTTCAAAGGTGGCAAAACCCAGATGATAGTATTTTAGAATGAATGCATATTTTGGTGGTAAAAGTATAAAGAAAAGTAAGGAATTGATGACTACAAGCTGACTACAGTCGCTTCTGGGGAAAGGTTATGGCCTGGTCTCTGGAGCGTTAGCAGCGTTCTTTCTCATATCAAAAGCATTTGGTTTTAAAAGTTGGTTAAAGTTGTGCATTTGGTCTATGCCTTTGAGTATTATATTTTGTAGTAAAAAGTGTTTAAGATGAATATTCTGTATGTATTTCAAAAACTGACATTGAATATTGTCAATAACAGCTCTTCTGTGAGCTCATAGTGTAATTTCACCATTTTTATGGGCAGTATTTTTGGTACTGTCTGTAATATTTTTTTATATCAGAATGTATTCAGTTTTTTTAACATCTCTTCTTCACAATGGTAGTTAGATTCATTCTTTGCTTTAAGTCTTAGGAATAGATTAAAAATTTTTATAAATTTTCTTATTTGTAAGAAATTTGAAAATTTCGGCTGACTATTGGGAGACTGTTTTTGAATTTGCAATGTCACAACATGGTCATTTGGAAAAGGTTGATTTTAGTATGCTACAAAAAATTGATTCTTTTCCAATCTGGAGGCCTCAAGATGTTCCGATCTTGGTGAAAACTGACAGTAGAATAAAAATAGATAACACTGAGGCCACTGCATCCCACATCTTTCTTTGCCAACTTTAAATAATGCTTAGACTAGATTACAGGATCAGTTCTCCAACTTTTCCTAATTGGGACTTCCTTCCCACAACCTTTCATGTTCAATGAAAGGATTCCAGAATAGTCCATTCTTAATTTGCAAAAGGAAGAAGATTAGCCTAAAGATGAGTAGCTTAATCTCAAACTAAAAGTTTGTTTCATCAAGACAAAGATGTGTGAAAACCTTCCACTGACACTGTCTAATAAGATAACAAAGTGAGAGCATCAAAGCATCTCCAATTCTATGAACTACCAGGCAAATGATTGTCAGTTCTGTATCTGGACAAACCTGGTGGAGCACATTTTCTCCCAAATGCTTTATTCTTACTTTTTTTTCATGGCTTTTTCTTTTCTCTTTTCTCCAATTAGGATGTTTCATTTTTCAGATAAAACACCTAATTTTGGCAAACCAGTTTGTTCACATATTTCTTTAAATATAATTTTTAAACATGTACAAAAATATTCATCAAATGCACCATCAACGGGTCAGAGGATGTTAACAAAAGTGATAATGGAACGGACTTCTTCTTGCCTGGCAGTTACATCAACTGTGTGTTTTGCCACTCTGGGTATCTATATTTGAGGAGCCAAAGCAGAACAACACTTTTGACAACAGTATTATGCAGACAGGTAAATATTTCACTTAGGTAGGCAGTACGCTTCCTATCCTGTTATCTTGTCCTCAGTCCTTGGTTTGATCTATATATTTAAGGAGGTATGAACCAAATTAGAATTGTCCTTCTTAAATAGACAGGGGTTAAAATTGCTAATCTCAAATCTCTCTTATATTCCCATTAATTGTAAGCCAAAAAAGAATTCCTGCTTTCTACAGTAGAACATTCATAAGTCCACTAAGTTCTTTTTCTGCATACATAAAATTACATACATAAATATCAATTATAATCTATGTGCTTATTTGAATATATTTCCTACTACTATCTCCAACATTCTAATTTAAGGTTACTTCAATCTAATGTTTTTAACTTTTAAAAACTTTGCATCGACCCCCTTTTTCTTCTTTCTCCAGGTGTCTGTTAGTATCATCAGGGTCAGGTAGACTTTGAAGGCACTTTGTAAAAAGATATATATGATATTTTATTCCTTGCATAATTTTAAAAAGTTAATGGGCTCCAAGATCATATTTATTATTTTAGATCAAACTATTTGAAATTGCTATTTTCTAAGTTAATTTATAAAAAAACGTTGAAATGTAGCAACCAGCATTGGCCTAAATTATTTCCTTCTTATCTCACTATCTTGTCTTATTTTACATTTCTCTGTGTGTCTATGGAACACATGTGAATACATAGAATATGCTCTGAATCTTATGCTCTAGGCATACTAACCCCTCAATACCATCCACTTCTAATCAATGGTTTGCCTTATTCTGAATGCCCTCCTTGCCAACCATCGATAATCTTCACATCTTTTAAAGCCCTTCTTCAAATCCAATAGTCATCATCTTCTTCTTGACAACACATGAACACTTATGCCAGCACTCTTCCCTCACATTTATTGATCAAATTAATGACTAGCCACTGGGGATACAAAGAATAATAAGACACACTGCTCTTTAAGAATTTAAAATCTAATTAGAGACACAGACACACATACTGATCATCTTGGTGCAATGCAATGATAGCAATACACAAATGCACGATGTATTTTGGGTGTTGATAAAGGACAGCTTATCTAACTGCTCAATGTATCATTGATATTTGGAAAACCATCTATCTTAGTTCAAGCTACAATAGCAAAGTACCATAGACTGGGTGGCTTGTATACAACAGAAATTGATTTCTTACAGCTCTAGAGGCTGAAAGTAGAGATCAGTGTGTCAGCATGGTTGATTTCTGGTAAGGGCCCTCTTCCAGGTTATGGATTGCCAACTTCTCGTGGAACCCTCAGTGGTGGAAAGAGAGCAAGTGAGCTCTCTGGACTCTTCTTGTAAAGGCCACCCATCCTATCACGAGGGGTCCATTCTCGTAACCTACTTAACTCCTGCAAGGCCCCAACTCCTTACACTATCACATTGGTGGTTAGGTTTGCAATATATGAGTTTAGGTCAATGCAAACATTTATCCTTTAACATCATTCCAAAATCTAGTGGCTAAAAACATTAATTTATGATTATAAATATTATGGGGTGACTATAGACTCAACTGGATGTTCTCAACTAGGATCTCTCATGGAATTGCTCTCAGATGTTGGCTAGATTGGGATCATCTAAAGCCCTGTTCAGTCCCATTTCTGGTGCCTGTACAGATGGCAAGAAAAGCTGGAGGTTGGATGTCCAAAGTGTCTTACTAACAGCAGGACAGCTGCAAGTTAGTTGGACTTCTTACCTAGAACTCCAAGAGTGGGTGCTTGTGAGAACTCCAAGAGATGCATATGGAGACCATGCCATTGCCATGGACAGTGGCAGAAACCATCTGCCCATCAGAAAGATCAAAGAACATGAAAGGTGGGGGTAAGCTTTAGAGTAAGGGAGAGTGAAATTACTAAAATATTGATTTCCAAATTTGTTCTGTGTAACATAGATTCGCTTGGCAGTTAATAGGCGATGCATGGCAAGAAGATTCTGTGATCAAGTTTATTTGGAAAATCTTCTGTCAATAAAATTCAATGAGTTTTTTTTACTACAAGAATTTTCAAAGCCTTTTGTTTGCTAATACTTGTAGGTGATCTCCAGAGTACCCCCTACTTTTTACTGTACATCTTTCAGGATGGGGTTATGGATCATACTCTAGGAGAAGCTATACATGATACAAATACCTCTTTCATCCAGTAGCAACAAGTTAATCAGAATTTCATTGTCTCTGAGTCAGAATTTTTCAGAGAAATAGAACTAATAAGATATATAGAGAGAGAGGGAGGGAGAAAGGAGATTTTTCAGGAGTTGATTCACTCAATTGTAGACTGGCAAAGCCAAAATTCACAAAGAAGGATGGCAGGCTGATGATCCAGGGAAGAGTTGTAGTTCTAGAGTTTGAAGGCAATCTTCTGGCAGAATTCCCTCTTCCTCCAGGGAGGTTAGTTTTGCATTTCTAACTAATTCTCTGGTGACAAGTGACACTAATACTGGAGAATCACACTTTGAGAACCCCTGAGCTAAAATGATGTCAAGTAGTCTGAGTGTGTATATTAACAGCTTCAGTGAAGTGGGCCTTTTGGAAAGGAGGCTAGCTTTCATTATTTTAAATTATTTCAGGAAAATTAATGTTAAGATTAGTTCTGAACACTGATTAAGGGGCCTATCTGGGACACAGACTCACCCATAATGACATCTTCTTATTCCTTCTGAAACACACAGTCAACAGACAATGGGTGCTCAGAGTACAGACAGTAACCAATAAAAGAGAAACAGAAGTGATAGGAGTGGTGTGAAGTCCAACAAGTGACGATCTGGAATGGGTAATATTTTAAGAACAAACAGGCATCCGTGAGTTCTACATCTGTGAAAGTGTTAACGGAGTCTTGGTTTTTAGCAGAAACCTACCTTTTGAAAAAGTAAAAATCGATTCAGACTGAAAGAGTTAAAAATCTGCCCACCATTTATCAGACTAGATAACAGACACCGTTAAAGCCCCTACAAACTTAATAGAAGACTCAAGGACACTGACGCTGCAGAGTTTCAGAACAACTCCCTTCTTTGAATGACTCCTGCTTTATTGACCACTGAGAGACGTCATTCTCTAAAGCAAAAGATCACCAGAGACTTTGCTGCTGGAGATTATGCCAGTGAGAATGAAACATTCCATCCCCACCTGGAGTATCTAAGTCATTTTGCCACAGAGAAGCAATCTCAGGTGCAGAGATTTGGATAGCAGGCTTCTGGACACAAGAGGTCGTGTTCATCTAAACTGTGCCCTTTCCAAAGAAACAGTAATCTGGGTCTGCCTCACTATCCAAATCCTAACCCACAACCCTGCTTTGCTTTGAACCTTTCAAACACTGCTTCATTTAAACAGCATCTTATTTCTGTTCTTTCCCCCAATCCTATAAGAATTTTACCTTTTCCTTTATTTGAGACACCCCTGCTCTGGTGTACAGTTGTCTTAACTGCATTGAGTCAATAAACTCAACTGTGTCAGACCACAGGTTTGCTCCTGGTGTTCTCAGACTGGGTTGGGAAAATTTGCATGAGTTTAATAGAACATGATGAGGAAGCTGGGCAGGAGCCAGCTTAAAAGATCAGGTCACTTAAAGGGGATTGTCTCTTTGATACAGGGTTCCCCTATTCAGGGCTGGACAGGGATCCCAGTTTCCTAGGCCTGGACAATTTCATGCAAGCCTGGCCTCTTCTGAAGTGAATGCCCTGCCATTTTGCCCAGAGCTGGAGGGACTGCATTCATTTTACAGTACACTCATCAGTACTGAAGTCTGCCAAGTCCTGGCTAATTCTCAAGACCTCCCTTTTTTACAGAACAGTATATAACACCTAGGAAAAAGACTTGTGCGAGACTTCCCACTTGGGTCTTTCCCTCTGCCAGAAGCTCTAGTGCTTTTTATTCCTTCTGCATTCCTTTCTATCTAATAAATCCTATCTTACCACTGATCTGTGGTCCAAGGATTCATTCTTCAAATCTCTGAGACCAAGGACCTACTGCAGAAAGAAATTCTGTCAACATCTTGGGGACAAGGTAAGAGCCCATTTATTGGTGTCAGGATATCAGGACGAGCCCACAGGAGTGCTTTGGTCCTACACGTCAGTGCTGGTCTGTTACAGTATCTCACCTTCAGTTCAGGCCTTTCCTCAAGATATGGAGATAGAGTTAAGGAAGCTAGGAAAGATTCAACGGTGTCACCTGAGGAAAGTACCACTGTGGGAGGAGGTGGAACCCAGCTGGTTGCAAATGAAACCCAGGAGCATGCAGAGAGCCAGCAACATCAGGCTGAGCACAGTGTTTGGCCAGGTTCTTACACTGGGAGACTTCTGGGAATTAAGTTCCTCTGCAGAGGTCGAAGAGTTCCCTCCCCACAGGGACTTCTTCATCTCTTTCAGGAGAAAAAGACTAGGGAGGAAAAGAAGGAAAGACAATAAAGAATGGAGGGTTAGTGGCTCAGTGCCAATAGCTCAGCAGCTAGAGTGCCAGCCACATACACCAGAGCTGTCAGTTTCGAATCCACCTGGGCCCACCAAACAACAATGACAACTACAACCAAAAAAATAGCCAGGCGTTGTGGTGGGTGCCTGTAGTCCCAGGCTGAGGCAAGAGAATCACCTAAGCCCAAGAGCTGGAGGTTGCTGTGAGCTGTGATGGCACAGCACTCTATGGAGGGCAATAGAGTGAGACTCTGTCTCAAAAACAAAAAAGAATGGAGGGTTAGGGCCAGTGTCAAAGCTCAAAATAATGGAGCGCTATAAATTCATTGTTTCATTGTTGAGTTGAGACTGTGAAAACTAATGGGAAACAGATTGAATCTAATGCATTGGTGATTTCTATTCTTTATACTATTTTTCTGAACTACAAGAGTGCCCCATAGGAATTGACTCTTTTTTTTTTTTTTAGCATCTGAACCCAAGCTCCCTGTTCAGAGGGAACACTGTGTTGACTTGTCTCATTCTCTGGAGGATTTGCTTCCAAGCAGCAGTGAATGGACCACTGTGAGAACACAATGATCACAATTATATTTTCATCTATGACCCCACTAGTCTATTCTGTTCCTGCTCCCTTTAGGGAGATGAAAATTGTTCCTGGTTATTTTGGTCTGAAGTTTTTCAAAACTTCCGTTACAAACTATAAAGCAAGTCTGACTTCTGGGAAATTCCACTCCAGTTAATAATTTAAAATGTATTTATATGGTGAGGCATACCATTATAAAGGTTATCTTTTTATGTGAGAAACAGATCATATAATAACAATCATAAAACATCTTAGTACATTTCTTGGTTTGTGGTATGAGCAGATGTGGAAAGGATTCCCTGACAACCTCTGAGAGTGAGTTTTAAGATCTTCCATTGTCAGTCACTGGTGGAGTCACCTGTGCAACCAGCAAGAAATGCTGAATTTCCAACAACTCTACCAGCCCCATCAGAAGAGACTCTTTGTAAAAGTAACAGTGTTTCCCTGGCTTGTTTCCTATGGTGCAGATAAATCCAGAAACCTTCCCACCACTGTTCTTCCCTGCCTCCTCCACTCACACGCCCTTCTTTCTTTCCTTTTTATTTTTAAATCTCTGCTTCAAAGGTGAATAGAGGTTTATATGGAGAAAAGCGAATGTGAAAAGTAAATATTAAATGATTACTAGCATTTCTAAACCAATGGCTTTCAAACATTTTAAATAGCAACCAACGGTAAGAAAGACGTTTTACATCATGTCCTGGTAGGTGTCTACTAAGCTATGTATGTGTCTGTACAGATACAGATAGATGTTACCAAGTTTCACCAAATACTACATATTATGTACTACATATGATTTTTCTTTTTCATTCTTTCATTTTACAAAATGTTTGTCACAATTCACTAAACTGATATTATCATCTACCAAGTGAGTGGCAATCTGCAGGTTAAAAAAATACTGCCCTTAAATGCAGGATATTCCAGAATATAACTCAAGATAAATTTTGTTTCCTAATACCAGAGTTCTTTTGTTCGAAGGATCTGTGTTCTTTTGGAGTGTGTCTGCTCCATTCTTGCATCAAAGGTCCAGAATTCACAGCAGATGTGATTATTAAAGAAAACCAGAAACAGTCTTTCTTCCTTATTTCTGACATCAGCCCTAGAGTCTGAACACCCTCCACCCCTGAAATACTTCTTAGGCAAAATCATTATAAGAACTGGCTGAAATGTATCCAGCGTTGGCTGTTATCTCAGGTAATATCTGCAGAGACTCTTACTGGACTTAGAATAGTGATGGAACACTAGAGGCAGATTAAAGACTTTATGGCACTTCATAAAATGAAGTAAAAATAACTATTGGAAAAAAGGATGGGGTTGATCTGTGTGCCATAAACCAGTATTTAAGGTGTAATGTTAAGGTGACAAGGGAAGATGAGCACACTCGCACCTATCTTGAAAGGGGAGCACATGTGCATACAATATTTCTGAAATGCTTCGTCAGACATTAGTGATAGGAATTGCTTCTAGAGATGAGAAAGGCCTGGGAGTCTAGAATGGTCATGATCTCTTACTTTTGCACACCTTTTTATAGTGTTTGAAATTTTTATTTTAAGTATGTACATATGTTGCTTATTCAGTTGAAAATAGCTAAGTTTTAAAAGAAATACAACATTGCATATCAGATTTTGTGGAGGAGGGGGCAAATACTTGCAAACTCATTAGAAGGAAGGGATGTTTCCTTGTAAGCAATTGTATAAATGTATATTTATTATAACACTGAAAGTATCTATTTCATTCACATATCTTGTACCGCTTACAGAGTTTCACATCCATTGCCTAACTTAGCGCTCATAACAATCTTTTGAAATAAGTATGACAGATACTAAAGAAAGCACTTTGTTTACAGACTAAAACAGAATGAAACAAACAAACAAAAATCCTGAAGTCGAAAGAAATTAAAAACCTAGGGCATATTTTAAGGAAAGAAGTTTGAAGTCATTATCTGGCCATGATTCAGTAGAAACCTGACATTTTGCACTATTAAGAGTTACCAAAAAGTTTATTTATAGTATCTCTGAAGCTTTCATTAATATTCCTTGCAATGTTGATCTCTTAACTAAGAAATTCTTACATAAAGGAGGAAGGGAATAAAAACCTTCTGAAACTCTTTTTGGTGAAATGTGCCTAATATGAGATCATAAATTTTCAACTAATGACTGATTGAAAATTAACATTTAAGTTGAATTTATAAATTCACTATAGATTTTAAACTTTGAATTTGGGCAAATCTAAGATAATTGCCTAAATGGAAAAAGTGGGAGATCAGAGAACATCTCCACTAAGTCTTAAAAAAATACCGTGTAGGTTTATGAGTTAGGGTCATGGTGTCTTCAGTTACCCTACCCAAAATGTATACCTACTGTCCCTATGAAATCATTCACATCCCCACTTTCACTCTCAGAATGCCCTAGTTTAGATTATAAATTATATCTTTACCCTTTCTATTATCATACACCATTAAGATTCTCATTTTCTAGGATCTGAGCTTCACCTCAAGCCTAAGAATTGCCCTCATTTATGCAAAAGCTAAATGACCTATGCTCACATTGTAACTGCATGTATGACTCCCAAATAAGAAACAGAAGTTCTTCCAAAGCATTACACACTGGCCATTTTGGCTTTGTGAAGGAGATTAGTCTAGAAGTTTTGGCATGTTGAAGGAAAATATGAACTAAGTTTGACTTTGTTGAGACTGATGTGAAGATAAATAATTGATAGCACTTAGCAGAGTTGCAAAGTCACTCAAAAAGTGACCACTCCTACAAAGTTATTCTTTCATCTCTTCATTGACTTCTTAGTATTTGGAAAGTGGCTGCTGGAAGCCATACACTTTTAAATATTGCATTGGGTTTGTCAAGAGTTTTAGAAACTTTGTTTTAAATTTCCAGTGATTTGCCAAAATGTAATATTATACATCAGATTTATACATCGGATTTTATATATCGACAAGCCTCTGAATTCTTTAAGCCTAGCACTCTTTGGAATTTCTGTAATTTATAACTACTGTGTTTGATCATTAGGAAGATTATTCTCATGACCCAGATAGGTTATATAGTTGCTTTGGGTTTTTTGTTTGTTTTTTCACGTTACAAATATATTCCTTCCATAGAAAAAGCAAATAAATCAGCAGCTGAGGCTGGATATCACAGAATAGTGCCTTTTACTCAGCAGTAAGCAAACTATCTCTCCAGAACATGTAACTACTGGAGGTTGATGGCAATGCCACAGTTGTTTATAAGATGTATTTTCTTGATACATTCTCTAAAGCATATGACATTTAAATTATCATTTATTGATTACTTGAGGTTTCTGTGTATTGTTCTTTTATGTTTAGACTTTTAACACAGTATTTTCAGAGCAATATCTTTTAACACGCATGTTCCAAAGGTCATGCACTCAAATTCTTTCTCTGCAGGCACTGGGACTTGGTTCCAAATCTGGCAATTTGATTTCGTTCCCCTAATTGTGTGTTCCCCTAAACATCCCTTTTGTGGATGTTTACATATGTCTTCTGTTTCTCTCTCCCCTTGTTACTTTCTTGGAAATATTTATTTCCTACAAACTACTCACCAAATATTTCTCAAAAGGAAACTTGTGAGTTTTTCTTTTGTCCTAATCATCACTGGTTGAGTGGTTACTATCACTACCTTCACTGTCACTGTCACTATCACTTCCATTATTGTTTCCATTACCAGCCTCGCTCTGGCTGTCACTACTATCACTGCTGTCACTATCGCTGCTGTCACTACTATCACTACTATCACTGCTGTCGCTACTATCACTACTATCGCTGCTGTTGCTGCTGTCACTACTATCGCTGCTGTCACTGCTGTCACTACTATCGCTGCTGTCGCTGCTGTCACTACTATCGCTGCTGTCACTGCTGTCACTACTATCGCTGCTGTCACTGCTATCACTGCTGTCACTACTATCGCTGCTGTCGCTGCTGTCACTACTATTGCTGCTGTCACTACTATCACTGCTGTCACTACTATCACTGCTGTCACTGCTGTCACTACTATCACTGCTGTCACTGCTGTCACTACTATCGCTGCTGTCACTACTATCACTGCTGTCACTACTATCGCTGCTGTCGCTGCTGTCACTACTATCGCTGCTGTCACTACTATCACTGCTGTCACTGCTATCGCTGCTGTCACTGCTATCACTGCTGTCACTACTATCACTGCTGTCGCTGCTGTCACTACTATCGCTGCTGTCACTGCTATCGCTGCTGTCACTATCACTGCTGTCGCTGCTGTCACTGCTATCGCTGCTGTCACTGCTGTTGCTACCATCACTGCTGTCACTACTGTCACTATCACTGCTGCCACTGCTATTACTGTTGTCGCTGCTATTGCTGCTGTCACTGCTGTCACTGCTGTTGCTACTGTCACTGCTGTCTGACTTACTGTCACTGCTATTGCTACTGTCTGACTTGCTGTCACTACTATCTGATTTGCTGTCACTGTCACTGCTGTTGCTGCTGTCACTGCTATCGCTACTGTCACTACTATCACTGCTGTCACTGTCACTGCTGTCACTGTCACTACTATCACTACTGTCACTGCTGTCACTACTGTCACCGCTGTCACTGCTGTCACTGCTGTCACTGTCACTACTATCACTACTGTCACTGCTGTCACTGTCACTACTATCACTACTGTCACTACTGTCACTGCTGTCACTGCTGCTATCACTGCTGCTATCACTGTCACTGCTGCTATCACTGTCACTGCTGGCACTACTATCACTGCTGTCACTGCTGTCACTGCTATCACTGCTGTCACTACTATCACTACTGTCACTGCTGTCACTGCTGTCACTATCACTACTGTCACTACTGTCACTGCTGTCACTGCTGGCACTACTATCACTGCTGTCACTGCTGTCACTGCTATCACTGCTGTCACTATCACTGCTGTCACTGCTATCACTGCTGTCACTACTACTGTCACTGCTATCACCCCTATCACTATTGTCACTGTTGTCATTGCTATCACTATTATCTGATTTACCTTTGCTGCTGTCTGATTTGTCACTGTCATCACTCCCGTTGTTACCGTTGCCATTACTGTCACTGTCATTAGAGTCTGAGGTGCTATCACCATCATCGTCTCCTTCTTTTGAGTCATTGTCATTGCCATTATCTTTAGATTCATCAGAGTTAAAAGAAGTGTCTCCTCGGCTGTCATTGGCACTTTCTGAATTAGCATCATCGCTGCCATTAGACTCATCACTGCTATCAGGATCATCTCTTTGCATGAATTCATCATCAAAATCATTGCTGTCATATCCATCACTATTGCTGTCACTACCTGTGTTGCTGTGTTCAGCTTTAATTCCTGATTTCTGGCCGGGTCCTTGTATGTTGATAACTTCTGCTTGTGTCTGGACATTTTCTTTGCCCATGTCCGTTATTTTAATCTCTTTATCTTCACTGACTTTCTCGGTTTCTTTGCTGGAATTTCTGTTGCCACTGCTGTGACCTTTGATTTCTATTCCCTGGGGAAAGGTGGAGAAAAGAATGATTAATTAGAAATATTTGCTGCAAAACTGCATTGATCTGTGGAGGAATAACTGGGGAAAGTGACCACAGGAATAGCAGTTCAGCATCCAGTACTTCACAAACAGTTATTTGTGAAAACAGGCTTCATTCAGTCTTTGAAAGTACTCTGGTGTTTCGGATTGTTTAAAAATCCACCCCCATTCCTACCCAGTAGGAACTTTTTTACAAAGTTACATGGTGAATTCATTATTTAGCATAAGACATTTCTAGAATTGTAACCAAATTTTCAGCTGCCGTCACTGCTGTCACTACTGTCACCACAATCAGCAATGTCTGATTTTTAAAATCATTCTGTGTCAAAGTCTAGTAAGGATTCTATTCTGTGTCAAAGTCTAGTAAGGATTCTAGCTTTCCCATTCAATGTTCAAGTCGTATGGATACCAAAAAAAGCCCAGATGCTTGTCATGATTTATTTTTGTGCTACCCTCAGTGGACAAAGAGGAAGCATTTAAACTGCCATTGAAAGACATTGGCTTCACAAACCAACCTTATCTTGGCTTTTCCCAGTAGCACTTGGCTCTGATGCTTTGGAGATTCCATTTTCAATGCCTTTGCTTTCTTGGTGATTGAGTTTCTGGGTGTCCTCCACTCTTTGGCTACCGTTGTCTTCTGGAACACCATCAGAATCTTCCTCACTCTTGGAGGTGTTTTTTCCATTAATGTCATTACGGGAATCTTCTTTGTCATCACGGTCATTGCCTTCACTACTAATTGAATTTTGGCCTATGCTATTGTCATCGTCATCTTCTTCTCTGTGGTCCTGACCCTCCTGGCCCATGCTGTTATCACTGTCCTTCTTTCCATTCACTATATCTTCACCTTCATCATCACCAGAACCCTCATCTTCATCTTCATCTGCTCCATTTCCACTAGGACTCCCATCAGAATTATCCAGACCAGCATCTTCTCCATTGCCTGGAGTCACCTCAGTTTCCTTGTTCCCATTTCTTTCGCCTTCTCTCAGAGGTGGTATTCCTCTCGTACCAATCCCATTTCCACAGGAGTTAGTATTTATTTGGTCCCCATAGTCTGTACTATTATTGCTTCTAGAAACTTGAGTTCCATCTTCTTGGACAACAGTAGCAGCCTCGCTCTGACTTGTAGTTCCAATATTTTCATTTGTATTCATATCAGTATTTGCATGAATATTGCTTCCATTTGCTGCTCCAGCACTGTTGATGTTTACTTCTCCCCTGGAGCCACCTGCTGTGCTGCCATCTTCTTTTCCATTTACCCCATCATGGCCATATGTTTCTGGTCTTCCTGTGCCCCCATTCCAGTCCTCAGTATTCCCCCCTTCATTTGCTAATGTGTAATATGCAGAGGAACTCTTCCCTCCTCCTTCTGCCCACTCAGAGCCATTCCCTTCTCCTTTGTGATTATCTTGGGCATACCATTGCCTTCCTCTTTCACTTTCATGCATAGACACATCACTTTCTTTGGTGGTATCATTGGCATTTAACTCATTCTGTGAAAAAAATTCAAAATAAGTTATAAGTATCAATAATCTTGACGTAAAGTTGATTGCAATTTGGGGGAAGTTAATGAAATCTAAAAACAGCTTGAAAATACAAAATAAAAGGAAACACATTTTATATCCTATACCTGTACTGGCGCTTGCGATTTTGCCAGAAGACTTAAATTAACAGATTTTCCAATGGCATGTCTCTCCAATGGCTTGATTTCAGGAACCTGCCAAAGGGAAAATACTGATATTGAAAAAGTTCTTCTTTTGTGTATATGTACGTTCACGCACACAAACACACATTGTTACTTCAATGAAGAAAAAAAATATGTAACACAAAAGCCAGAGTATTATCTAAACAGGTAGAAAAGAGAAGTGGCTTCTTATAGGGCTTATGCAGAATTTAAATTGAACACGTGGATACTTTTCACTAGTGTTAACCACACCACTTATCATTGACTGTAGAAGGAAAAAGTCTTTTATGAAGACAAAGTGATAGACCTCTGGGGTTTCTGTACCACAAGCCTCTTGTAGTAGCACAAGATCCACTCTAGCTCTAGTCTTGACCAAAACTCTTTTTTTTGAGACAGAGTCTCACTATGTCACCCTCAGTAGAGTGCTGTGGCATCACAACTCACAGCAACCTCAAACTCCTGGGCTCAAGTGATTCTCCTGACTCAGCCTCCCGAATAGCTGGGAATACAGGTGCCTGCCACAACACCCAGCCATTATTTTGGCTGCAGTTGTCATTGTTGTTTAGCAGGCCTGGGCTGGGCTCAAACCCATCAGCTCCAGTGCATGTGGCTTGCGCCCCACTCTCTGAGCTATGAGCACCAAGCCTTGACCAAAACTCTTAAGAGAGTAGTGGGTGTAACCAGAACCAGTGCAGAAGCAAAATGGAGTAATATACATATACTATCACTGGATTCTGTAAGAGCACACTTGAAACACTTGAAAAAATTCTCAGCTATATAAAAACCAAAGGTTTGGTATTATGAAAGTGTGAAAAGGTTGAACATGGAAGCTGGCTAATAAAATTACAAATGGTTGAATTGTCCTAATTTTTCTTTTTTGCCTATGTTTACCCACAGATACCAAATTTTCCACAGGGAGCACATAAATAATAACTCCATGAATGAAACATTAGTTAGCTCACATGTTGGAAAATCCTGATTTTTCCTAGTATTCTTTCTTCAAAGAATAAAGAGAATAGACTTTGGTGATATTAGAATGAAATTCACAGAAATGGAGCAAAGATGGACATAGTCTCTATGAATTCTGGGCATTCAATGTAAATTAATCTGAATACATTTTAAAAATAATAATCCTTCTGAAAAGACATAATTTTCGATCAAATGAATGTGAGCATGAATTTGAGGGCATATTTGGTTTTGAGGAGACCCTAAAGATAGATGAAAAAGCCTTTAGTGCAAATGCAAACATTCTGTCTCTGCAAAGTCTTAAGGAAATATATCTCTGTGTGTGTGTACATGTATGTGCCAACGTGTGTTAGGCTAAAAAAGATATCAAAATGAGGAGGTTTTCTGAGAAAGGCATACTTACTGGAATGGCCCATGCTACTGCCCAAATGCACAAATATATAATTGTCTTCATTTTCTTCAGGAATAATAATCGATGGCTGTTTAAAAAAAAAGAACAGTACGAAATTACTTATAAAGTAAAAGATAACTTATAAAGTAAATAATAATCAAGGACTGTTAAAAAAAAAAAGAACAGCACGAAATTACTTTTAAAGTAAAAGCAATATGTTCCTTTGATCTTTAATCATTTGCCCTTTTCCTAGGCAAGGAGTATGTATCCAACATGAGAAGAAGACTTATGATATGCCAGAACATACCTGACACAGTTTGAAGACATACGGGGGCATCATCAGGTGCAGCACTAATACAGCTCCCTAGATTTTTTTCTGCTTATGCCAATGAAGGGAAACGGCCATGTAGGTACAAAGGGCATAGCCATAACTTTGTCTTTCTACTGTTCTTGGTGATAATAACATCTCTCTCTTCTGCAACCTTTTTATCAGATACTAACTCATTCTGCTAAGATTGTGCTTAAAAGAAGCAGCTCTTTATAATCCTGACCCCAAATATATAGAATTGGGCTATACTAGACTTTAAGAAAAAAGATTACCAACATGAGGGAGCCTAGGCTAGTGGAAACCAGAACATGGAATTTGGAGGCTAAGGCCTGGGTTCAAATTTTATCTCTGCTACTTGCTGTGGAAGCTTGAGAAATGAAAGTAGCTTTATTAAGCCTTTATTCCCTGCATCTGAGATAATAACAAAACCTGCTCCTCAGAATTATCCCCAAGAGTTAGCAGGAGAATGATCTGAGAAGACTTCTCTGACTCCATTTCCAAGAGTGTTTGGTATCTCTCTTCTTGTTCCACCCAGTAGATTCTGCACACATCCTTGGTAACGCTGCACTGTTTCAAAACTGCCTGATGACTCCAATGGTCCCTTTCCTTCCTGCAAGCTCCCAAGGCCCAGCAGAGTGTCTTGGTGATGTTTATAATCCAATGCAAAGTACAGAAAAATGTATTTTGTGAATATTGTTGATAAATGAAAAGCTATTAACATAGGCAATACCGGCTTGGCACCTGGGGCTCAACGGGCTAAGGCGCCAGCCACGTACACCTGAGCTGGGGGTTCGAATTCAGCCCGGGCCCGCCAATCAACAATGATGGCTGCAGCCAAAAAATGGCTGGGTGTTGTGGCGGGCGCCCATAGTCCTAGCTACTTGGGAGGCAGAGGCAGGAGACTCGCTTGAGCCCAGGAATTGGAGGCTGATGTGAGCTGTGATGCCACAGCACTCTATCCAGGGTGACAGCTTGAGGCTCTGTCTCAAAAAAAAAAAAAAAGAATTTGTTTTAGGTTCAGCACTGTAGCTCAGTGGTTACAGCACCAGCCACATACACCAAGGTTGGCGGGTTCAACTCTAGCCCAGACCAGCTAAACAACAATGACAACTGCAACAACAACAACAACCAAAAAAGGAGGCACCCATAACTCAGTAGGTAGGTCG
>CAUYRH010126986.1:0-18059 GCA_963574655.1 Perodicticus potto | reverse complement strand
AGACACCAAGGCACAAGTGTCTCCTCAGCAGTTGTCCAGCCTTTTTGGCTATTGGAGCCTCTGGTGGGCGTTGTAGGTCCCCCTCCTTGCCTGTCATCCAGCCCACTGGCTCTTCAGCTGGTTGCCGCAGCACCAACACCACCCCGGAGGAGGCGGCAGGTCCGCCAGCTCTGCTGAGCTGGCTAGGGTGCCCGATGTCCTGCATCAATTCTCCCTCTCCTATTAGAAACCCCAACTGCTGTTAGGGAAAAGGGGCGAAGACCCCATAACTATAATTTTATATAAACATATATAAATAAATATAAATAAATATTATTAAATATATATAATATATGCAGATATATATTTGAATTTCATAAGGTGGACTTGACTTTACCTAAGATTAACACGCACCTCCTAGCATATATTCCTTGGTTGTTGCTGTACTAAATACTATAAGCTGGAACTGACATTAACAGGTATTTAGCTTGGTAAAAAGTCCACCTATTCACATTCTTCCTAGTATAGACCATAGCCATGCTTGCATTTTCTCCTGCCATATGTTAAGAATTCTTGAAGTGCTTATTTAATATATCTTGTAACTCTGTTGCCAAGGGGCATTACACTACATTGGAAAACTGACACGTCTATGCTTTTTAAAAATTCTTTCACTGTTTGTAGTGTGAGCATGTGGGAAGATAGAATATCTTAAGGAAAAGATTAACTTGAGCTGTAGTGAGTAATGGATAAAAGTTCATACTTCAGAGAGTCTTCTCTCCACAGTTCTTTCTGATAATGGAGCTTACAGTGAGCAGACGTCTTTGACAGAGTCAACTGGGAAAGGATGAGAACTTGTTTTCAACTATGTTTACAGGAGCCCGAGTCATTGGCAGTAATAGCACATAGACAGGACTCCTTGAATTAAGGACATCTGCACTGTTCACCTGATTTTCTTGCATAGGATTTTACTGTTATCTGGAAAATGCAATTTCAACCCAATTTCTTTCTCTGCAACTTTATTGGCATGTCAAAATCAATATGTGTTGCTACTCTGAGGCAAGAAGTTCCATAAAGGGAGTCAAATTATATGCCAAGCCTCTGGGTTCTATTATTGTTTTTAGAAACATCTTTAAAAACTGGATTGGCAAATGTTGCTGTTTGTTGAATTTAAAAAGTGAAACAAATACAGAGAATTTTTTCCATTTATTCAAATTAACATCTGGGAATGAATTAAATTAATGAGTTTTTCTTAAGTATTTATTTTACTTTAGCTTTATGGTGTCCTATAATCACATTTTGCTATTGATTTATTTTATATTACTTTATGCATTATTAATGATACTCAATTATTGATGGTATCATGTAAAACTATACAAATGAAGATATTTTAAAAATAAATCAGGTAATACAGATAAGGTTTTATAAACTCAACTCATAAGTTATTTATGACATGAAGTAATGCCAGAGGATTAATAAATGTCCCACCTGTGATTAGCAAACAGTAGTCTGGATGTATGATGGAGTTGAGACCAGTGGATATAAGAAAGATTACCTAACAAATGGAATCAGTGTAACATGGTTTCTTATACCCTCAATGAATCCCCAACAATAAAAAAAAAAAAAAGAATAAAGTTCAAGGAGTTTGATTATGAGAAAAAAAAAGTCAATAAAGATTGGTCACTCTCATTTCTGAAATAGGTAATAAACATGTAAGAGAAAATAACACACACACACACAAAAAAAAGAAAGAAAGATGAATCAAGGAACACTAGAGCTCTTTACATAGTCTAGATACTGGTCCTTTGTTAAATATTGTGGTTGGAAAATATTTTCTTTCAGCCTGTAGCTTGTCTTTTTATACTCTAAATGTTGGTTGGATAATCTTGTTTTTGGTTTTTGTGTGATCTTTGATGTAGAATGATCAGTTACACCAAAGTAAGGCAAGCGTGTAGTGAAATTTATTGAGAAGACCAAGATATACCTGCCACAGACCAGACCCTTTAGCATAGCCAAAAAAAAAGGAATTTGGTGGGCAGTGCCTGTGGCTCAAAGGAGTAGGGTGCCGTCCCCATATGCCAGAGGTGGCGGGTTCAAACCCAGCCCTGGCCAAAAAACTGCAAATAATAATAATAATAATAAATAAATAAAGGAATTTGGTTATGGTCTGGGTCTTGTTTTCATACTGTCTGGAATGGGCCTTCCTTTCAGACGTCACCATCACCATGAAACCATTTGCAGGGACAATTAATGAGATGATAATTAGCCTTAGGTTGCCCTAAGTCACCTTCCACATTCTGTTGTGCCTGGATCCCTTGGATGCTTGGCCTGGAGTCCTCTGTACCCTTTTGCAATTGATGTGCTAAGTTCTGCTTGATAAATTGCTAGAATGTTCCTTTCTCCCAGAGATGGCAGTCTCTTGGTAGAGGATTAAGGTGGGGGAATACCAAGTCAGGGCACCTGCCCCTGATCCCTCAGGGGAGCCCAAGGTCCTAACTGTCAACATGAAGAGAGTTGTCAAGGTCAAGGGAAACTTCCACTTTGCCTTTGGAAGGTCTCCTAGAAAATCAACTCATAATGAAGCTGCTTAATGAAAGAAAGAATATTTTAATGTTTATTCATGGGAACCCCCAGGAAATGAAGATTTAACTCTTCATTGGGGTACAGAGATTTATATGCCTTTCTGGTAAAATGGATTATGGCAGAGAGAAAAGAGGAATTCTCTTCAGGGACAATAAAATATTACTAAGAGGATGAATGGATGGGGACCAAAGATTAACTGGTAAATAGTTACCTTGGGAATTTAAATGAGTCTGAGAGATGGGATGTATCTTCTGAGTCTATTCAGGCGCAGTCACATAGTCTCATATCTGGCCTTATAATGAAGGAAAGAAAAGAAAAATTGTTCTCTTAGATGAGTCTGAATCTCAGGCAGATAAAGAAACTTCAGGGATTTTGGGAGAGCTGATCTTGGTAGTGTTTAGTGAGGAAGGTCAGAGAGACATTGAACCTTCTTCAATCAGTCCAGTATGATAAAAAGCCATATTTGGGGAAAAAATATTTCTAATTTTCCTCAAAGTCTTTGAGAGCAAAACTTTTCATTTTGATAAAGTTTAGCTTACCTTTTCTATCTTATGAGTCAGATTTTTAATGTCCAATATAAGAACTTTTTACTTAGTTAGACTTAGATGCCAAAGATTTTCTTCCAGATTTTTTTCTAAAAGTTTTATAGTTTTAGTATTTACATTAAACTTTGTGATCCATTTTGAGTTGATTTTTGAAAGATATATAAACTCATAAAAAGTTGGGAGTATATTAAGGTTAACATATCAATAGATGATTGCAATAGAAAGGTAGCTGATTACTGAAGGTAAAATGAGGGCCAGATCAAAACTCATGAGACTACATGTAACAAATATGCAGCAAAGTTTATTTTATGCTTGGGATATAAGTTGGCTGAGATCTCACCAGATGTCAGTAGCATTAGGGAGGAAAGGAGTTCTTTTTATGTCAGGCTGAAGAGCAGCTGACTTTATAGACAAGTCTTTCTTATCTGGGTGCCAAGGAGGTACAGCTCTGGGCCAGCTCTTCTTATCAGGAAATCAGAGGCTTGTGGTGTAAGTACGTTTCTTTTTTTTTTTAATGCTATTTTTTAAATTTTTATTTATTTGTTTATTCATAGTTTAACTTCTTTTCTTTCAGATTAATATGAAGGTACAAACAATTAGGTTACAATGTTTGCATTTGTTAGGAAGAGTCCCTGTAGTGGTGTTCCCCACCCAGAGGTGTGCCATATACCTTTTCCTTGTAGCTATTGAGGGAGAGCACACCCATCCCTCTCTCACCTCCCCTGATATGAATTGAATTGAGTTTTTCTCTTATATAAGCATATATTTGATAGTCTAATAGCTTTATATTAGTATTGAGTACATTGGATACTTTCTTTTACATTCTTGTGATATTTTACTAAGAAGAATGTGTTTCTATCTTAATCCAGGTTAATATAAAAGATGTAAAGTCATCATTTATTTTTGTGGCTGAATAGTACTCCATGGCGTACATACCACAGTTTGTTAATCCATTCCATGGTTGAAGGGCATTTAGGTTGTTTCCACATCTTGTTGATTGTAAATTGAGCTGCAATAAACAATCTAGTACAAGTGTCTCATGATGATAAAATGATTTTTTTTTCTTCTGGGTAGATGCCTAGTAATGAAATTGCTGAACGAAATGGAAAATCTAATTTGAGTTCTTTGAGGATTCTCCATACTTCTTTCTAGAGAGGCTATATTAGTTTGCAATCCCACCAACACTTTAAAAATGTTCCCTTCTCTCCACATCCACAGCAGCATCTGCAGCTTTGGTACTTTGTGACATGGGCTATTCTCACTGGGGTGAGGTGATATCTCAGAGTGGTTTTGATTTGCACTCCTATGATCATTAGGGACAATGAACATTTTTTCATGTTTGTTAGCCATTCATCTGTCATCTTCAGAAAAAGTTCTGTTTATGTCTCTTGCCCAGTGACAGATGGGATTGCTTGCTCTTTTTGTGTTAATTAATTTGAATTCTCTGTAGATTCTAGTTATCAATCCTTTGTCACATATATAATATGCAAATATATTTTCCCATTCTGAAGGTTGTCTATGGACTTTAATTATTATTTACTTATCTGTGCAAAAACTTTTCAGCTTAAGTAAGTCTCACTTGTTTATTTTTGTTGTTGTTATAATTGCCACTGAAGTCTTCATAAAATCTATCCCCAGGCCAAAATCCTGAAGAGATTTTTACCTCATTTTTTTCTAGGATTTTTACCATTTCATGTCTTAGATTCAAATCTTTTATCCATCTTTGAGTCAATTTTTGTAAGTGGAGAAAGGTGCAGGTTCAGTTTCAGTCTTCTACATATATCTATCCAGGTCTCCCAGAATCATTTATTGAATAGAGATTCTTTTACCCAGTGTGTGCTTTTATTTGATTTATCAAAGATTAATGGCTATATGAGACTGGTTTCATCTCTTGGTTTTGTATTTAGTTTCAAATGTCTGTGTCTCTGTTTTTATGGCAATACCATGCTGTTTTGATCACTGTGGATTTGTAAAATAGCCTAAAGTTTGGTAGGGTGATGCCTTTGGCTTTGTTTTTATTAGTAAGAATTACCTTGGCTATTCAGGGATTTTTCTTGTTCCATATAAAAAAACAAAGACCTATTTTTTCCAAATCTGGAAATTATGATATTGGTATTTTAATGAGAGTTGCATTGAATCTATAGATTGCTTTGGGTAGAAGAGACATTTTAACAATGTAGATGCTTCCCAGCCAAGAACTTTGTATGTTTTCCCATTTGTTAATGTCTTCTGTTATTTCTTTTCTTACGGTTTCATAATTTTCTTTGTGGATATCCTTCACCTTTTTTGTTAGGTTCATTCCGAGGTATTTGATTTTCTTTGAAGCTACTGTGAAGGGAATTGTGTTCTTGATTTGCTTCTCAATTTGGCTGTTATTGGCATATACAAAGGCTATTGATTTATGGATATTGATTTTATACCCTGACACCTCACTGTATTTCTTGATCACTTCCAATAGTCTTGTGGTTGAGACTCTAGGGTTGTCTAAGAATAAGATCATATCATTGGCAAACAGTGAGTGTTTGACTTCCTCTGACCCCCATTTGGATGCCCTTTGTATCCTTCTCTTGCCTGATTGCAGTGGCTATTATTTCCATCATTATGTTAAATAGTGGTGGCAATAGAGGACATCCTTGTCTTGCTCCAGTTCTAAGTGGAAAAACTTTTAATTTTACTCCATTCAGTATGATATTAGCTGTCAGTTTGTCATAGACAGCTTCAATCAGTTTAAGAAATGTGCTTTCTATACCTATTTTATTAAGTGTTGTTGGTTGAAAAGGATTATAAATTTTGTCAAATGCTTTTTCTGCATCTGTTGAGAGAGATCATATGATCTATGTTTTTGCTTATACTTACATGGTAATTTACACTTATGATTTGTGTATGTAAAACCAACCTTTATCCCTCCCTGGGGTAAAGCCTACTTGATCGTGTTGTATAATTTGTTTTAATTTGCTAAGATTTTATTGAGTGTTTTGCATTAGTATTCATCAGGGAAATTGGCCTGTAGTTCTCCTTTTTAGTTAAGTCCTCGTTTTGGTATTAGGGTGATATTTGCTTAATAGTACATGGTGGGGTGCATTTCTTCCTTCTCAATGTTTTGTAATAGGTTCTGCAGTATAGCTACAAGATCTTCTTTGAAGATTTGATAGAATTTTGGTGTGAAGTCACCTGATCCAGGGCTTTTTTGGTTGTTGTTGTTGGAAGTTCTTTTTAGTGCTTCTTCAATTTCAATGTTTGACATTGGGCTGTTCAAGAGATCTATTTCTTCCCAGTTAATCCTGAACAGATGATGTGATTCCAGGTAATGGTCCATTTCTTCTACACTGTCAAACTTCTGGGCATAGAAATTTTTGTAGTAGTCAGAGATTATCACTTGTATTGTTAGGGTATCTAGTTATTTCTCCTTTATCATCTCTGATTGAAATCATTAGAGATCTTGGCTTCTTGTATCTAGATATTTTGCCAAAGATTTATTGATGTTGTTCGTCTTTTTGAAGAACCAACTTTTGTTTCATTAATTTTCTAAATGATTCTTTTGTTTTCAATTTAATTTATATTTAATTTAATTTTGGTTATTTCTTTCCTTCTGCTGGATTTGGGATTAGGTTTTTCTTACTTTTTGACTTCCTTGAGATGCTTCATTAGATTGTTGATGTTCTCTCCTTCTGTTTTTCTAATATAGGAATCTAATACAATAAATTTTCTTCTTAGGACTGCTTTTGCAGTATCCCACAGGTTTGGGTAGCTTGTGGCTTCATTGTTGTTATGTTTGAGGAATTTAACAATTTCCTCCAATATCTCTTTCTAGACCCAACTGTTATTCAGCATAAGGTTGTTTAGTTTCCATGCCTTTGTGTGGCAAGCAAATTTTTGTTGGAGTTGAGTTCCACATTTATTGTCTTGTGGTCTGAAAAGATACAAGGTATAATTTCAACTCTTTTAATTTTGTTGAGATTTGATTTGTATCATAGGATGTGATATATTTTGGAGTATGATCCAGGGACTGATGAGAAGATTGTATATTCATTAGCTCTGGAATGCTATGTTCTGTATATGTCTATTGCGCCCAATTGTTCTAGGGTCACATTAGTTCCTTGTTTCTTTGTTTAGTTTCTGTTTAGTCTATCTGTCCAGTTCTCACAGAATGTTAAAGTCCTCCGTTATGGTGTTGTAGGATATCATGTTGTTCAGACAAATGAAGGTTTATTTCATAAACTTTGAAGTATTTAATTGCATAAATATTTAGAGTTGAAATGCCCCTTATTGTATTGTCCCCTTGACAGTATGAAGTCGCTACCTTTTTCTTTCTTAACTTTAGTTGCTTTAAATCCACTTGCATCTGAAAGTAAGAGGGCCACCCCTCCTTTTCTCTGATATTAATTTTCCTGAAATATTGTTTTCTATCCTTTTACCCTAAGTCTTGTTTCATTCTTCAAAGTTAGGTGTGTGTCTTTGAGACAGTGTAGAGGTGCCTTGTGTTGTTTTATCCATTCAGCCAGCCTGTGCCTCATCAGTGGGGAATTGAAGTCATTTACATTATTGAGAGAACTGATAAGTATGGTGGACTTCTACTTACCTTATTTTGTGAAAGTCTGTTGCTTAGTTTTATTTTTTGCACCATTGTGGAAGCTATTGTTTGTTTTTCTGGTTTACTTTGCCTATAGAGTTGGTAGTGTGGTGAATTTCCCCAGTGTTTGCATATCATTAAAAGATTTGATTTCTCCATCAAATTTGAAGCTTAGATTAACAGGATAAAGAATTCTAGGCTGAAAATTATTTTCCTTAAGAAGGTTATAGGTAGACGGCCCCCGTGGCTAAGCGGGTAGAGTGCTGGCCACATACACCCGGGCTGGCCAGTTTGAACCTAGCCTGGGCCAGCTAAAAACACAACAATGACCACTGCAACTAAAAAATAGCCAGGTGTTATGGTGGGTACCTGTAGTTCCAGCTACCTGGGAGGCTGAGGCAAGAGAATTTGCTTAAGCCCAAGAGTTTGAGGTTGCTGTGAGCTCCGAAGTGATGGTACTCTACCCAGGGTGATAGCTTGAGACTCTGTCTCAAAAAAAAAGGAAAAGGTTATAGGTAGATTACCATTCTCTTCTGGCTTGACAAGTTTCAGCTGAAAAGTCCACTGTCACACTGATGGATCTGCCCCATAGGTCACTTAGTGCTTACTCCTGGCCGCTTGCAGAATTTTCCCTTTTGTCTTGATTTTGGACTGGTTTATTATAATGTGTCTTGGAGATACTCTGCATTGATTCAGCCCAGGGTTTGAGATCCCTCTAAAAGGAGTGTATCAAAGCTTTTGTGATGCTTGAGAAATTTTCATTTATTACATCCTTCAGTAGGGCTTCCATTCCTTTGGAACATTCTTCTTCCTTTTCAGGGATACATATATGTAGTTCATATGTTTGAATGATTTATGAAATCCCACAATTCTCTAAGTTAATTCTCTTCTTTTCTACTGTTTTAAATGCCTGAGTTAACTTGAAAGCATTATCCCTTAGCTCTGAGATTCATTATTCTCCATAGTCTAATCTGTTATTGATACTTTCTACTGCATTTTTAAGTTCCTTGATTAATTCTTTCAATTCCTTAAGCTCTGCTATATCATTTCTAATTTCCTCATATGCATTCATTATTTGGGTATATTTTTGGACTTCTTTTGATTATTTTCAACTTTTATTCTCTTCATTGTTTTTGTATCCATATTTAAATTCCCTTTCTGTCATTTCCATTATTTCCTTACAGGCAGAATCCTTTGTGTTAGCTACCTCATGGTCCCTTGTAGGGATAGATCTGTTCTGGTTTTTCATGTTGCCAGAATATTTCTGTTGTTTCTTCCTCATGTGTTTTCTTCTTGTTCATTTTCTATCTCTACTTTTTCCTCTCACTTCCTCTTTCTCTTTAAATTAGTCTGTCCCTGTGCTTAGGTATTGAAGCACCTTTTGATATAAGGGCAAAAAGAAGAGTAAGGAGCAAGAGGGGATAAAAGAAAGAAAAAGGGAAGAAAAAAAGGAGGGGAGCAGTAAAAGGAAAAAATTAAAATAAAGAGAGCAGAATAACAGAAAGAGAGAGATGGGAGTATTGGTGGTGTTCAGCAGGGTGCTTTGACCTACACTCACATTTCCAGGATCCTGGAGGGCCAGGCCTATTGGTGTCCTTGAGGAACTAATTCAGGACCCCAACTCTGACAAATATAGTCAGGATAGGGACCTACCACTATGTCCTTTCAAAGATTAAAGCTAGAAGAACACTTTGGACCAGGGGCTCATTGGTTTCAGGCCAATACTATGGCGCTTTAGCTCAGGCCTCAGAGTGAGGCTCTGTTTCATAAATGGAATGCAGAGTGGAATAAAATAAAACAAATCAGAAAAAAATTAATAAAAATATACAAAGAAAATTAAAAATAAAATTATATAAGATGTACAAAAAGAGATATCTTAGTTCTTTGAGAAATTTATATGGGAAAAATGAGAGAGGTAGAAAAATCTCCGCAAAGAGAGAGAGAAAAGGAGAAAAAGAGAAAAGCAAGAAAGAATAAAAGGGGCAGAAAAATCATAGCAAAAATGGAGCTCTTGTTATTGAAGAAAGTAAAAATGAAAAAAAACCACACACACAAAAAATACCTACGGAAAAAAATTCAACAACAACAAAGTCTGTGTGTTTGTGTATCTGTATTATATTGCCTGGACAACAGGTGGCATTCTGGGGTTAGAAGATGTAAAAACATGTGCACTGGCTCTGCTGTATAAGATGGTGGTCAGAAGCCACTACCTAGTTCCATCTTCTGCTTTATTTTCCTTCAATCAGGACTGTGTTGCTTCTCTAACAGTCAGTCCCCACAGAGTTAGGAAATAGAAGTTCCTGCCAGAGTATTTAGGAGACATGCCTTGCTTTTCCAGTGTCCCTTGGCCACAAAGTGGCTTTGTTGGGGAAGCAGCACCACCCTAAGGATGGCTGCCCAGCTCAACAGGTACACCAGAGCCTAGTCTTGTGCTAGGACCCTGGGGACTATTCCTCCCAGGCAGCCCTCCCACAATGGCCATGCCCTGCTAGCAGCCAAACTGCTGAGAGCTCTACCCCACCTGGTGATTCATCCTGGTGCAGATGGTGTTCAAATTCACTCGCTCACTTAAGCCCTCCCAGGGTAGCTCTGGTAAGCACCCAAGTCCGAAAAACTTCAGGACAAGCTTTCCCTGTCTCTAGCCCTTTGCTGGCAGCCTGCCCACAGGCACTTGCCTTCTGTGCCAGTCTACCACTGCTCTTGACCTCCTTGTTGGCTCCTGGAGTGCTCTGCTGTGGCACTGTGCTTCTGCAGTAAGTGATGTTTCTGGAAAGAACACCCCAGCCAGAGGTGGCTGCAGTATTCTCTCCCTAGTCTCACCATGAGTGGCTGCTAAGGAGATGTTTTTAGTTTGCTATATTGCTCTGCACTCCCTATTTATTTATTCAAATTAACATGAGAGTATAAATGTTTAGGTTACCTTGCTTTCAATTCTAAGATAAAGTTCAAGTTGTAGCCCTTACTGGTTTGTAACTGGACTAATTTAAAGAGGTGATGAGCCTGTGGCATGTCTCCCTTATCTGAGTTATGTCCACCTGTAACATTCTCACACAATGGTCTTTCAAATCTAAGATGTAGTTAGCTTGACCCACCAAACAATTACTTACAGTTTTCCAGAGTAGGCAAGGGTGGATGGGAGAAAGGGAGATGTGTGAGATGGGAGGCCAAGGTGAGGCAACTCAGGCATTTATGGGACCATTCAGAACAAGGTATGTGAGGCATTTATATATATAGCAAATATTTAAAGGTCAAATCTATAGTAGAAACATGGTTAGCACATTAGATGAATAAAAGGATGTGCCTCATGCCAATTACACTATTTTGCTTTGCAGATCTATTCTCTGCTTTTACTCTGCCTCTATTCTGAGCCCTGAGAGGCTTTCCTTCATGTACCTTCTCATAAGCTTGCTGGTCCTTATAGTTACACTCACCCATGACATGCAATTGGAAGAGATTGGAGGGTGAGAGGAGGAATAGGTCTGGGTATTCATGTTATTCCTGCTCCCTCCCTCCCACATCCTACCTGTCCTTGCAGTCCCTCTCAGGCTGCCCTTCAGTCACCACTCTGACTTTTGTCAGTATATTCCAACATTCACTTTGTTCCTTTCTGCTTAAGGATTGTTATACATTCCCATTCTTCTACCCCATGGATGTTTTACCACCTCTGTTGATTTTCTGCTTGCTGTCCATACTTAGGTAAATATTCCCTTCACTAAATTGTCTTCTGTTAAACTCAGTATGTGCCATCATCTCTTTCCTCCTGGGACTCAAATTGCTACATACTTTTCCTAGTTTGCCACAGCTCTGCCAATCTCAACTTGGTGAAACTGGCAGCTTAATGTCCTTGTTAGCACAAAAGACATCTGTCCTCTGTCTAAATTCACCCCGTATGCCTACCTTTTGGCTCTCATTAGCCCCTTTGCTCTTGCTTCAAAAACTACACAGGAGAATGCAAAAGTTGTGTTATACTTGCTCTGAATGAATAGAAAATTGAGACGAGAAAATGGAAGAGCACCTGCTTGCTGCACAATGTGTTTCAGACTTGTGTTCCACTCTAGTAACACATTGAGAATGTGGCTCTCCTTATTATTCCCAAGTTTTTCTGACTATATTTATTTATATGAAATAATACTGTGGTTCTTAAGCATCACAATCTCATGAAAGCTAGGGATCTTAAGTTTATATTCTTCTACAACAAAATATCATGGGCCTTTTTTATGTTGGTTCATTTCTCATTGTTTCTCTTTTTTTTTTTTTTTAAACTGGAAATTTAAAAGACATAGATGAGGCTCAACATAATTACTTTGTACTAGTATCTGTTAGAAATTAGAGATTTTTTGAGGGTTTGAGATTAATTTAGACAGAAGCATTTGAGCATTTATGGTAAAACAGGCATAGGGGAAGACTGAAGAATGAGGAAGAGAAATAGAGGAATTTAAATACCAAAGAACATTGTGGTAGTACCTAGAAGATGGAAGGCTGTGAAGAAAGAAATCTATGAGTGCCAGGAAAATAGCACTCCAAAATAATAGTTGGAAAATAGTTGAGATACGTGGCTTATCAGTTTAATTTTTATTTTCGTACTATATTAACTCTAACATTAACTATAGTTCTAATCAGGTATGGGTTTTCATTACTCCTGTTTTCTAACTACATTCGCTTTCTTGATGACCTAAGGTAGTGGCATGACTTTAAATATCATCTATATGCCAACAACTCCAAATTTCCATCATCTGCCCAGCCCTCTTTTATGAATTTCAGACTTGCGTATCCAATCACCTAGCTGAGCCTCTTTGCTTGAATTTCTATTGGGCATCTCAAATTCAACATTTCTTCCCCAACCTTTGACAGACCTACTTGCCCTGTAGTCTCTATTATCTCAGCTGAACTCCCTATCCAGCCAGTTGTTCAAGCCTCAAATCTTAGAATGATGTTTTGTTCTTTTCTTTTACTTCTATGTCAAATTAATATACAAAATCTAATCACTGACAACAAATTCCATTGCTAACATTCTGGTCTAAAATACATATATATATATATATATATATATTTTTTTTTTTTTTTTGGCCGGGGCTGGGTTTAAACCCACCACTCCAGCATATGGGACCAGTGCCCTACTCCTTTGAACCCCAGGTGCCACCCTGGTCTAAAATATCTTTTACCTAGAAATGAAATTACCAAGTCATTTGGCATGCATATATTCACCATTAGATTATAACAAACTGTTTTCCAAAATTATATCCATTGCCTCCACTAGCAATGCACAAATGTCTCCCTTGCTCCAGAGGCTCACCAACTATGAGTGAAACTATAAAGTTTAGCATTCCCATGAGTAGGTGATATTATTAAATTATGGTTTTGTGTTTTCTGACCATTGAAGCTATTTTTTTCATCTTTTAAATTACCATTTGTCTAATATTTTTATGAATTGTCTATAATTGTATCACCTGTTAAGAATGAGGATATAAAAATAAATATCTTGTGTGTTCTTTTATTTTTTAACAACATCTAACAATATAACCAAAACAGATTGTATGAATTTCATTCTTGCTGACCTTGGATTTTTATTCTAAGTTTAATATCAATTTATGCATTCCACTTATTTATACTTCACATAATTACAGACAGCACTTGAATCACTAGAGCATAATTCTATAGGTTAATTTTATAGCTGCCCAATTCAATTATAATAGTCACTTTTCCTCAGCTATTTTTACCATAAAACACAGATTCCCATAGCAGCATGTTTCAACTGTTCAATCACTCTATCCGGTTGTAGCATAGAAAAAAAGGTCAACAAGCCATTAGTTATATGTCAATTTTTTAGAAACCATAATTAAGGAGGATTATCTATGGGTAAGGTGGATCACTACTCTCATCGAACTTCATTATTGTTAATCTAAATTAAAACATAGGGCATTTCGCTAACCTATTTTTGACAATTACTTATTTGTTAACAACAAAACTATTTTAATTAGATCTGACTGAAATTTTTATACGTGCAGTTTACTTGGAACCAGGGAATCCACAATATTTTATTCAATATCCCCAATAAAACATTTAATATTTTTGTCATTGTCAATACTTCAGTTTTGTTTGGAAGGTACACAAATGTTTAGCTTCCCTGAAAAGTTTAAACATGTTTCTAATTAGGGACAAAGAAAGAGGGAACATGTTCCCACTGAATATGTGTGTGCTTTACACTGAAAAGTATGTACAGTCATTTTTTTCCAAAGGCTGTAAAGGGCTGTCAATTCCCTGAGATAGTCCAAAGAATTTGGTTTTGTAGGGATTGGGTAATGACTATTAGTATGCTAAACCTATAAGAACTCCTTATTTTTTATTCATGAAAAAACTAATCTACATAGAAGCTGTGGATTTACATTGTGATTCTCAGGTTGTTGTTGAATTATTTCTCTAGTATGGAGCAAAATGTAATGGTTGCTGGTCTCTATTGTACCCATTTTATGTTTCTGAAGACATTTGGAAAATCACTGATGAAGCTTTTAAATATCTAATTTCACTAAAATAATTTAATAATCTTTGATTAGACATATGAATGTTATATGTTCACATGATACTTATGTAATTATATCAGTTCTCTTTTTTATTCATAAATATTAATTAACACATATAACATATTCACATGCATAAAGTTAATGAAGATTAGTGACATTTCCTCTTTGATATCCTCCTATATTATGTTTATGTAGGGGATGTGTGTGGAAGTCAATTTCTTAAACATCTTAAACAAATGCTCTGGATTTGGGAAAAAGAGATCTGTAGGTGAAACCCAGCTCTATTGCCCATCATCTTGCAATGAAATGATAAATAAAAATGATAATAAAAATTGTTTAACTTCTCTAAATTTTGTTTGTAACACTGGGTTATTAATGACAAACACATCCACTTTAACAAATAAAAAGAATGCTACACACAGAGAAAAAGGCTTGCAAACTGAATTTTTTTTAACAAATAGACTATGCTACATTTATTTCTTAAAATGAAATATTTTGTTTTACATGACATTTATCATAAAAATTATTTCAAAAGTTTAAAAGATAGCTCATTAGGCATATGCAAATATTCCAAAATCTGAAAAAATCCAAAATTCGAAACATTTCCAGTCTCAAGCATTGTGGGTAAATACTCAACCTGTATTTTAGATTTTACTAAATGCAAAATGTATTCATCTTATTCTAATTTATAACACCTAGATACATATCTGAGTCTGTTTTATGCATGTTCTCATTCACACATACGATTATTTAATCTTGCTGAAATCTGAATTCTATTCAGTAGATTTATTATTCTGGTGTTATTTATGTATTAAAAATACTTTTATTATAAACTTTGCTAATTATTAGATTAATATAGATGAAATAAGTATACATTATAATAAATACTTAAGAAATCTAATGCCATAATATATATATATGCGTATATATTTTTTTATTTCACAGAAACTTGTGGATATGGCTTTTTATTTTCATTTTATTTTATTTATTTTATTATTTTTTATTTTTTATTGTTTTTATTATTAAATCATAGCTGTGTAAAATAGTGCAATCAAGGGGTACAATGTGCTAGTTTCATATACAATCTGAACTATTTTCATCAAACTGATTAACATAGCCTTCCTGGCATTTTCTCAGTTATTATATGAAGACATTTGTATTCTGCATTTAGTAAGGTTCGCCTATACCCTTCTAAGATGCACCGTAAGTGTGGCCCCACCAATTAGCCTCCCTCCACCTCATCTCACCCCTACACTCCCCTCCCTTGCCCCTTTCCCCATATTCTTGTGCTATAGTTGGGTTATAACCTTCATATGAAACCTATAAATTAGCTTCATAGTAGGGCTGAATCCATTGGATACTTTTTCTTCCATTCTTGAGATACTTTGCTAAGAAAAATATGTTCCACTCCATCCATGTAAACAGGAAAGAGGTAAATTCTCCATCTTTCTTTAAGGCTGCATAAAATTCCATGGTGTGCATATACCACAATTTATTAATCCATTCATGGATCGATGGGCACTTGGGTTTCTTCCATGACTTAGAGATTATGAATTGGGCTGCAATAAACATTCTGGTACAGATGTCTTTGTTATAATGTGATTTTTGGTCTTCTGGGTATATACCTAGTAAAGGAATTATGGGATCAAATGGCAGGTCAATTTTTAGATCTCTAAGTATTCTTCAAACATCCTTCCAAAAGGAATGTATTAGTGTGCAGTCCCTCCAGCAATGTAGAAGTGTTCCCTTTTCTCCACATGCATGCCAACGTCTCTGGTTTGGGGATTTTGTCATGTGGGCTAATTTTACCGGAGTTAGGTGATATCTCAAAGTACTTTTGATTTGCATTTTTCTGATGATTAAGGATGGTGAGCATTTTTTCATGTGTCTGTAGGCCGTGCTCCTGTCTTCTTTGGAGATGTTTCTCTTCAAGTTCTTTGCCCATCCTAATATGGGATCACTTGTTCTTTTCTTGTTAATACATTTGAGTTCTCTATGGATTCTGATTATTAAACCTTTGTTGGAGGCATAACCTGCAAATACTTTCTCCCACTCTGAAGGCTGTCTTCTTGCTAAACTTACTATATTCTTGGCTGAACAGAAGCTTTTTAGTTTGATCAGGTCCCAGTAGTGTATCTTTGATACTGCCTCAATTGCCTGTGGAGTCCTCCTTATAAAATATTCACCCAAGCCGATTCCTTCAAGAATTTTCCCTGCACTTTCTTTTAGAATTTTTATAGTTTCATGTCTGAAGTTTAAGTCTTTAATCCAGTGAGAGTCTATCCTAGTTAATGGTGAAAGGTGTGGGTCCAGTTTTAGTCTTCTACAGGTCACCAGCCAGTTCACCCAGCACCATTTGCCAAATAGGGAGTCTTTTCCCCACTGAATGTTTTTAATTGGCTTGTCAAAGATCAAGTAACGGTAAGTAGCTGGATTCATCTCTTGGTTCTCTATTCTGTTCCAAACATCTACCTCTGTTTTTGTGCCAGTACCACGCTGTTTTGATCACTATCGATGTATAGTAGAGTCTCAGGTCTGGTAGCATGATTCCTCTTGGTTTGTTTTTATTTCTGAGTAATGTCTTGGCTATTCGAGATTTTTTCTGATTCCATATAAAATGAAGTATTATTTTTTCGAGGTCTTTAAAACATGACAATGGAGCTTTGATAGGAATTGCATTAAAATTATATATTGCTTTGGGTAGTATAGACATTTTAACAATGTTGATTCTTCCCAGCCATTAGCATGGTATGTTTTTCCATTTGTTAACATTTTCAGCCATTTCTTAGTCCTCTTTTTTTTTTTGAGACAGAGCCTCAAGCTGTCACCCTGGATAGAGTGCTGTGGCATCACAGCTCATAGCAACCTCCAATTCCTGGGCTAAGTGAGTCTCTTCCCTCTGTCTCCCAAGTAGCTGGGACTACAGGCGCCTGCCACAATGCCCGGCCATTTTTTGGTTGCAGCCGTCATTGTTTGGTGGGCCTAGGCTGGATTCGAACTTGCCAGCTCAGGTGTACGTGGCTGGCGCCTTGGCCCATTGAGACACAGGCACCGAGCCTCTTAGTCTTCTTTATAGAGATCTTTCACATCCTTTGTTAGATAAAATCCCAAATATTTCATCTTTGGCACTACTGTGAAAGGAATAGAGTCCTTGACTGTTTTTTTCAGTTTGGCTATTGTTGGTATATATAAAGGCTACAGATTTATGGGTGTTGATTTTGTAGCCTGAGACATTGCTGTATTCCTTGATCTCTTCTAAAAGTTTTGTAGTAGAATCCCTGGTGTTTTCCAGATATACAATCATATCATCTACGAAGAGTGAGAGTTTGATCTCTTCTGACCCTATGTGGATACCCTCGATTGCCTTTTCTTCCCTGATTGCAATGGCTAAAACTTCCATTATGATGTTGAAGAGCAATGGAGACAATGGGCAACCTTGCCTCATTCCTGATCTAAGTGGAAATGGTTTCAATTGAACTCCATTCAGTACGATATTGGCTGTGGGTTTGCTGTAGATAGCCTATATCAGTTTAAGAAGTATCCCTTCTGTACCCATTTTTAAAAGTGTTCTGATCATGAAGGGATGCTGGATATTGTCTAAAGCTTTTTCTGCATCAACTGAGAGAATCTTTATTTTTTAATTTGTTTATATGCTGAATTACATTTATAGATTTACATATATTGAACCAGCCTTGAGACCCTGGGATAAAACCCACTTGGTCATGGTGTATAATTTGTTGGATGTGTTGTTGGATTCTGTTTGTTAGTATCTTGTTAAATATTTTTGCATCAATATTCATTAGTGATATTGGTCTATAGTTTTCTTTTCTTGTTGGGTCTCTCCCTGGTTTAGGGATCAAGGTGATG
>CAUYRH010126983.1:0-15420 GCA_963574655.1 Perodicticus potto | reverse complement strand
TGTTCAGTGATTTCTTTTCTTAGAGTTTCATAGTTCTCTTTATAGAGATCTTTCACTTCCTTCATTAGGTAGACTCCCAAATATTTCAACTTCTTTGGTGCTACTGTGAAAGGAATGGAATCTTTGACTATTTTTTCGGCTTGGTTGTTATTAGTGTATATAAAGGCTACTGATCTATGAGTGTTGATTTTGTAGCCTGATACCTTACTGTATTCCTTGATCACTTCTAAGAGCTTCATGGCAGAAATCCTGGTGTTTTCCAGATATACAATCATATCATCTGCAAAGAGTGAAAGTTTGATCTCTTCTGATCCTATGTGGATACCTTTTATTGCCTTTTCTTCCCTAATTGCAATGGCTAAAACTTCCATTACAATGTTGAAGAGCAATGGAGATAGTGGGCAGCCAAAGTGTCTCTTGAATGTTATCGCAATCAGGTTGATGAAAATATCTCCAATTGTATCTGAAGCCCGTACACTGTACCCCATGATTGAATTATTGTACACAGCTATGATTCAATAAAAAAAAAAAAAGAGTGAGGCAATGGATTAGGTGTTGTCGTAATACTATGCAACATCACATATTATTAATTTTCCATAACTCCCTGAGGCATATGTTTCCATTTTGTAGATATGTAGTCTGAAGCTCAAAAACATAATTTTTCCAGGTCACACGGGATTTAGAACTGGAAACTGAACTCAAACCTCCGTGCCTCCAAACTGCTACTCTGTGCCCCATCTCCATGCTGAGTAATGCCTAGTTCTGCTGCTTCTCTGCCTTGAGGTATTTGTGCTCATGGCTTGTAGTATCTTTTGAAAGTGGAAGATAATGTCTTGTTTTTTCTTCATTTTATTTATCCTGTCCTCTAGTGTTTAGCATAATAGAAATATGCTTCTTTTTAACACATGTGAACATGCTTTGTTTTAATTATTAACTATTAACTCCATGAATCAGCCATGGGAATCAGACTTATTCTTTTTTGTTGGGTTTTCTTGTGGCCATCCATAGTTAGAACTATCTTACAGATTTGTCCTTGGTAAACGGAACCTTTTATTCCTTTAGTTAAGAGAGTACAATAAAAATCCCCAAACTAAAAATGCTTTGATTTTTTTCCTTACTTGCCTTTTTAAAAACTTCTATTACTTATATCAAATGGGAAAATACCTTTTTTTATTGCTTCAAGTTACTTTTGTTACAATACTTCTGTGCTGCCCAGTTTCAACTTAAAGCTGATATTCATATCTAAGGCACAAATAGGAATGAGAAATAAGCTTGGGTCCCTTCCCTTACCAACTTTTTAGAGCTTCAATCTAAACTTCCCTCTATGTTAATTAAAACTATACTTCTGTTAACACTTGAAGATACTGAGATAAAAGCATTTACTATTATTATTGGAAAGAGTTTGACATTTCCTCTATTCATGTGAATTTCAATGGAAACCAAAGGGGGAAAAAAAAAGATGGCAAGACTATGGCATGCTCATATGGAAAAAGAGGTCGGGGTGGCATGGCAAGATCAATGCCATAGGTCAGAAAGCAACGTTTTAATCACTCCAAACTCCCTTCTCAAAATAGAAATAATCCTAAGAAACAGAAAAAGAGATTAGAGCTAAAATGGCAAACTCAACAAGAAGATTAAGACATCACATTTATGGGCGGAATTTTTGGCAGCCAAGACAAAAGTCCTATCTCACCATGGTTCATTGTTTTTATGCTATGTTAGGAGGGAACAGGTATGGGGAATTCTAATTTCTTGGAAGGTGCTACCCCTTCTAACTTTGGAAGGCAGTGGGGGAACTGTGGTGGAGTTCAAAAAAGGAAATGAGTAATTTAGTCCTGTCTCTACTTAAGGTTGTATACTAAGAGGCATTAGAGATCTCACCTAGATTGCCAAGACGGCGTGTGAGATAGGGCCTGAAATTGAACCCATTTTTAAGATAGAGGATGGTCTTTAGGCATATATAAGAACCTAAGCATGATTGCAACAAATGGCTGGCAAGGGACCTATCTTAAGTATTCCCTTTAGGGGACTACCCAACTAACAACTCAATTTCTTTGGCTCTTGGTTTCTTCATTATAAAACACATAGGTATTTCTATTTTATGAGAAATTAATTGGGACAGATGATAGATAAGAATGCTTTGAAAAGGCTGTATTGCTCTGGAGTTAGATTGCTGGAGTTTAAATCCCAGCTCTACCTTTTATAAACAGTGTGGCCTTGGACAAGTTACTTAACCTCTCTATGCCCTGGTTTCCTCACCAACCAAATGGTTATAGACTTCTGAGAATTAACCAAGTAAATGAGAATAAAGCACTTATAGTTCTGTTTGGCATACAGGAAATATGCAGTAATGCTAGCTGTATCATTGTTTAAGTCTAGCCTAGTTAAATAGCATGTCCTAATCAGAGATATTCAAGATTCATGTGGGGGAGAGAGAGAGAAAGGAGGAAAAGGAGGAGGGAGGAGAAAGGGAAGGGGGAGAGATTCTTTGTGGCCATCCCATCTATCACACCTGTGGTCCATGGTCTCCATTCTATTCCCAGATAGTTCTGGTCCTTTCAGGATCCCAGAAAATGAGGTGGGTTCATGGGAAAGTGGAATGGCACAGGGGAAATGGAGGTGATCCTTTCTCATTCTGCTTCTCTTGCCTTCCCTAAGACAGTCCTTTGTACCCTCAGTTTTCATCTCTCCCTTTTCCACTTTACATTATCCACGGTGAGCTTCCCCTGGTCTCCAGAGCACTCACTGAAATTCCTGCTGAGGGTCTGCCCATGTGTACACGTTGTATAGTTGCAACACTCTCCCTCTGCCCTTTCCTTTTAATGGGATCATTTCCACTCCTCCTCAGGGTTCTCGTAGATGCCACTTCCTCCATACTTGCACTGCCCTTCCCCTGTCCTACACTTGCATTTGTCTTTGTGCTTTACTGCTCCGTCCTCAGCCCCCAGCTTGGACTTGGCACATAGCAGGTGCTTAGAGAAGGCTTGTTGAATGAGTACAGTGAAGGTGCTAGGGTTCTCCTTCCATACATTCTTGACTGGTGCCCCCTCTCGATACAGCTGCCACCAACCTCTACTCTTCTGCGTGTCCCTCCCCTTGTCTCTGCATGTGTCCTTCTTCTCTGGTTCAAAGTCAGAGCCTCCTCATACTTCCCAAGGTTTCCCTGCTATTAGATCCTCTCTGCCTCACTTTAAACTATGCTGTGATTCCCTACTGTCCTCAGTTAACAGCAGAGTCCCTGGGGATCCATCAAAGGCCTTCCCACTATATCAGATAGGTCTCCGTACCTGTCCTTTTATAAGGCTTTCCAGGGCTTGTCTGGATCTCTTGATGTCTAACGTCCAACAGAGTATTTAGAACACACTATGCGTTGTGTAAAAAATATTTCAGGATCACGTGAATCTAGTACTGAAAAATACACTACATGTGTATTTAAAACATATGGACCACAAAGCTATCTAGCAGGGCACTTAGTTTTAAGGGGAATATTCCAACTAGGAAACAGAGGTAAACTCAGCACAGCTGAACACTTAGTAAAGCCACTCAGGTATATAACTGGAGTTAACTTTGCTTATCACATTTACTAAGAGGGATGGTGAAAAGATACCTGGGAGACTGTCTTTTAGGGATGTAGAGAATTACTCCACAGTGGGTTTGGAAACCACTCAGAGATATACCCAGATGTGCCAAACTTCTAAAGTTCATTCTTTGCTGACCAAATGGCATTTTGTGACTTCCTTGGGAGCATAACTTTTCCTTTTCTGCTTTCTTTTTATTTTTTTCTCATGTACTTATAGCCTGCCCTCTAATTCTTTTGTAGATGACACATGATCATGGGAAAAGACTTAACTTTTCGTGAAAAACCAGTTTCTTCCTTTGAGAATCATCACTTCCCTCAGACTCTTCCAGTGAAGAATAGTGCTACTGTTGTTACTATTAGTATTAGTATTAGTAAAGACAATATGAACATTTCACATTTATCTATTGCATATTCTATGCTGGGCACTATGCTGAGTACTTTTACATAGATTATCTCACTTAAATTAAAGAGTTAAATTCATTTCCCTTAATTCTTAGCATGGTGCCTAGCATAGAAGAAATTCTCAGGCAATGTCATTATTATGATTTTTTCATTTAATCCTAATGACCATCTTCTTTGGTCACTATTACTATGATTTAGTGTGTGTGTTTTAATAGATGAGGATCTGGGGCTTTCAGAGTGTAACGATATTTAAGAATGGAACTGGGATCTAAACCTTAGCTGTGTATTAATCAACACTGTGCACTATCATAGTTATAATAGCACTTTGCCAGACATAGGCCTCTGCTCACGTGTCTGTCGTTATCTCTACACACAGAAGGTGAAGTAAGACGTTGACACCTAGGGAGAGGGAGGTGAAGCCTTTAAATAGACCTGAGACAAAATCTTTAGCAAATGAAAAATGTTTTAGGTCAGATGGGTATATGTGAGTGTGTGTGTCTGTGTGTAGGAAAGGTATCTGCAAGCAATTTGGGGGGAAAGATTTTTTAAGGACCCCCAAAACTAAATTTTCAGGCTTTGCTTTGGGTTCGTGAGGTTTGCTTAGGAGAAAGAGTGTAGGAGGAGACAAAGCAGCCTACTTTGTCCGTGCAGTGCCCCAGAGGCACCTACAGTGAGATTCTCTGCATTTCACATGGGCACAGAACGGCAAGATGGAGACTGGCCTGGCACCTTCCTATTCACTACTTTACTGTCTCTGGCCCAAAGTTTCCTGACTTTAAGTACCGTAGTTTTTCTTTAATAAAGCACCTAAAAATTCTAACTCTCAAAACCAAAGGTGAAATGAATTGCATCAGGCCCCTCCCATGATATTTTCTGGACGCTGGAAACTGCACAGGTGCAGGGCACAAGGAGTCCACGCCCATCCTTGGCTCTGCCACAGTTTTGTCCCTGGCCTTAGTCAAGCCGCTCTCTGGATCTTATTTCCTCATCTATAGATTGGATACTTTTAGCCCAATGACTGACTTGTAGCTTGAAAAAACTGAGGTTCCCTAGAATTCAAAACATGCTCTCAGCACGTTGTTACACACTAATACTCTTGTTTTAACTTATGGAGAATAAAGTTCAAGTAGATGTCTTTTTGCTCAGCACTGATGCTGTTTCTCATTCTTCTCTGTGTATTCGTTTGTTAAATCAGCCAAATTCCCTTATTGTGATCTCTCTCCCAATGCGGCAAGATGTAGACCCATCAGGCAATGTGACTTTGGGGTGCTCCCGAGGGCACCCCACTTGGTTAACCACTGGCTTCTGCAATGAGCAGCAGGTCCCAGCTCCCAGGTCTGTCCTGGAGCTACAGGTGACTGTGCTGTGGGTGGGGTAGGCAGGCAATGGCCTTGCCCAGGCCCTGGTAAGTGAGGGGTGCTTGGGCACCCAGGGACCCCTGTCCTACTCTGAGAAGCCTGGAGTACAGCCTTGTGCATGCCTTCCCCACCAAACTGAAAAGATATGATAATGCTTGGGCAATGGTTCAAAGCAGTGTTTTTCACTCGCTATGTCACTCCTAGTGAAACCTCTGAGAAGTCAGACTGCGATTTCAACATGCAGGAGCTTTCTCCAGCCCAGGTTGCATGTGTTGTGGAAATGTTTCTGCATATGGATGAAAATGGACACTCAGAGCCCCCTTTGCTGCTTCCCTCTAAGTCAGTGGTTCTCAACCTTCCTAATGCCACGAACCTTTAATCCAGTCCAAAGGGGTGGCAAATCACAGGTTGAGAACCGCTGCTCTAAGCCTTGCTTTGAGAAGAGGCAAAACATGCTCAGGGTAGGCGGACACTTTCATGTTCTGGCTCTTGGTTCTTTGTTTCTGTGAGTCAAGGACTTTGACACAATAGCCAGCTCTCTACCCTACAGAGAAGTTTTTAAAACTTAGTGGGGATGTTGGTACACACATGCAGTCTTCGCTACTCCAAAGGCTGCGGCAGGAGGATCACCTGAGCTCAGGAGTTTAACAGTACTGCGAGCTATGGTAAGATTAGATAAAGAAGCAGAGAGAAGTTAGAAGTTACTATATTTTCTTTTGGGGACCACTGATTTAGACCACTTGATTGCCTTTTAAGTCCAACCTCTCTCCCCTTTACTCTTCTTACAACCTCTGCTCAATCATTACCATTCCTCACGTGTGACAACCTTATGGTTGATTCTCCTGGTTCTAGTCTTTCTACCCTTAAGTCTAACCTTTTTGAAAAAATTTCTGTTTAATATGGAGGTATAAGGTTATGTTGTTTACTTTTAGAAGGTAAAGTCTAAGTTGTAGTTGTGTCTGCCCAGGAACTGTGCCATACCCATGACATTTTTCCCACTGGTGAGGAACCCACATACCTTCCTTTCCCTTTCCCCTTCTTGTATTTGAGTTTTGTCTCATGTGTAAACATTAATCTACAAGTTTCAATAGCATTGAGTACTTGGGATCCTTGTTTTTCCATTCTCGTGATACTCATGAGAGTGTCCCCCAGATGCATCCAAGTTGTAACAAAGAATACAAAATATCTATCTTTTTTATGGCTGAATAGTATTTTAAGGTATTGAAGTGTTGAAAAGCACTTGGGTTGTTTTTCCATCTTTGTAATTGTCAATTGGGCTGCTATAAACATTCAAGGGCATATGTCCTGCGGTATTATCCTTACACAAAAGCAAGAGAGAGATTTCTGTGACTACGCCCTGCCTTAAGACTTCTTTGCTTAAAGCCCTTTGATGCTCCCCCAACACCACTCCCCACCCTGAGTGTGAGAAGGCTTTTCCAGCAAAGTTATTCAGGTTTTCTCAGCCAGTTCCTCCAGAAGGCGCCATGTGTGTTTTAGATAGCTGTGACTGTGTACAGTGATCTCATGATGATGTAACTGTTGCTTGGCACTTTGCCACTATTGTTCCCCTGGGTATATACCTGCATAGGACCTTCTGCTGGCTCGCCTGCCTCCATGAGCTCAGTAAAGCCATATCGAACCTGCCCCCAGGTTTCTCTGGTGTTTAGCAAAACACCATTCTGGGGGAAGTAAAAATGTATGTGATGAATGAGGTTTTACTTGCTCAAATAAGTTAGAGAAATACCAAGTTATACAGATTTAACTTTTAATTTTGTAATTGAAGAATTTCTAGAAGCATTGAATGTGTTCTGTGAATTATGCATCTTAAGAGGGGACCCAGTGTACACCATTTTCCAAACTTTTTGGTCATGATGTGTATTTTCTTGTGTATTGCTATTAATGTCATTCAGAATAAAGTTTCATTAAACACTAGTTTGGGAAATGTTGGCCTTTGGGCCAGTCTCAACATCTCAGCAGGGCCAAAATGCCCTTCATCATCTGCCCCTGAAGACCAAGCCAGCCTCATCTCTTTGGTATTTTCTCTTTTCGTGGACATTCACCCCCAGCCCTTGTTTTAGTCCAGTGCTTCTTCAAAGTATGGGCCAGGGATTCCTGTAAGTTGCCAAGATTCTTTCAAGAGGTCCATGAAGTCAAACCTATTATTTTCTTAATAATACTAGAATATTACTTGCCTTTTCACTCTTGTATTTTCGTGGACATACAGAGGCCAGAGTTGACCTGATGTATAATTTTTGCAATAGACTCAGTATACCAGCACATATGATAATCCAGCTGTCTTTTATCAAACCACATTAAAGAGACTTGGAAAAATGTAAAACAACTCACATTTGTTTTGGAAAATATAGCATCTTTTAATGAAATATGTCATTTATGTGAAGATGTACTGGGCATATTGTTATTTTAAATGACTAATAAATATTCCAAAGGTTTCTCAGTTTTAATTTTTTATATAGTAAATATTGTTAGATATAGTCCACATAAATAATACATAATAATTTTCAAGAGTATAAAGGGGTGTTGAGATACAACATTTGAGGACCATTGTTCCAGTCACATTTAATTACTGACAGCTGGGAGTTGATGCAAACCCAGACGCTCTTTCTTTTCGGCCAGGCCCTCGCACACACTGCCCTCTTTGCCTAATTTTTTTTTCTCTATTAATTGAGTAAAATATATTGGCACTTCTTATGTCCTTGGCATATGCTAGGTGAAGTTATAATAATCTTGGGAAATTGATATTTATCTCATTTTATTTTTTAAATTTGACTTCTTAATTAAATTTTAATTTATTTCAGATTAATATGAGGGTACAAACAATTAAATTACAATGTTTGCATTTGTTAGGTAAAGTCCCCGTTGTAGTTGTGTCCTGTGCCCACAGGTGTGCCATATACTCTTACATTGTGGCCATTAGATGGGAGCACACCCATCCCTGTCCATCCTCTCCTTTCCCCTTACTCACCTACATCCCTCAACTTCAGTGGAGTTTTTCTCTTCTGTAGGCATGTATTAGTTTGTCTACTGGTTTCATACTAGTATTAAATACATTGGATACTTGATTTTCCATTATTGAAGAAGAATGTGTATTTCAACTCTATCTAAATTAATACAAAACATGTAAAATCTCCGTCTTTTTATGGCTAAAAAATTTTCCATGCTATACATATACCATAGTTTATTAATCCATTCCTGGGTTGATGGGCACTTAGGTTCTTTCTATATCTTGAGATAACCATATATAAAAGACTGAACCTGGACCCTCACTTTTCACCACTTAGAAAAATTGACTCAAGATGGGTAAAAGATTTAAATCTAAGGCATTAAATGATAAAAATCCTAGAAGAAAGCATTGGAAAAACTCTTAATGATGTCAGCTTGGGGAAAGATTTTATGAAAAAGACTTCATTGGCAATTGCAACACCAACAATAACACACAAATGAGACTTAATTAAGCAGAAAAGCTTCTGCACAGGTAAGAACACAACAAGCAAAGCAAACAGACAACCTTCAGAATGCAAAAAGATATTTGCATGTTACAAATCTGAGAAAAGGTTGATAACTAGACTCTATGGAGAACTCAAATTAATGAACCAAAAAAGAAAAACAATCCCCTTTACCACTGGGCAAGAGACATATTAGAACCTTCTCTGAAGGAGAAAGAACAATGGCTAACAAACATGTGAAAAATGTTCATCATCTCTAGTCAGGAGAGAAATGCCAATCAAATTACCCTGAGAGAGAAATGCCAATCAAATTACCCCTCCCTGGGGTTGGGTTCTCACCTAACCCCAGGGAGAACAGCCCACATCACAAAGTCTCAAGGCTGCAGATGCTGGTGTGGATGTGGAGAGAGGGGAACATTTTAACACGTTAGGGGGACTGCAAACTAACACAGCCTCTTTGGAAAGAAGTATGGAGAATCTTCAAAGAATTCAAGAGACCTTCCATTATTTGATTCTGCAATCCCATTATGGGGTGTCTACCCAGAAAAAAAATATAATTTTGTCAGAAGGACATTTGCAGTAGATTGTTTATTGTAGTTCAATTTACTATCTCATTTTCTAAGAAGAAACCAAAACTTAGAAAAGCAAGGTGTCTTGACACAGTGGTTAGGCTTAGCTGACTTTTTTCTGACTCAGGTCACCTGTGTAACCTTTGATTCTATCACTATCATGAAAGCCCATTGTTTTCATTCATAAATTTTGGGATATTCACAGTACTTTATAAAAAATAAAAATTGCATCAGATTTGCTTTGCTATTCCTCTGATAGTGAAGCCTTACTCATCAGGCTCCCTTAGGTTTTAGTCTTCTCATTCCAGTTGAAAGGAGTCTTCTTTCCTTCTTCCTGCTGGAGTACCAGCACAGAAGTTGGCATGCTGCATGCATATGTGTATTTAACGGATAGGTTCAGAGTCTGGATTACTGTGTCATCAGCCTCCTGCTTTGTTTCTGGCCCATGTCTGTGTTGAGTCACGTGCTATCAACACCCAAGTCTAGGCTTATCATTTAGCTTTTGAATTTCTGGATCAACACTCTCACCATTCTCCTCTTTTTCAGGCTTATTCCCATCTCTGGCTCTCTCATCCCTCTTCCACGTTACTTCTCTGAAGTGGAGTGACAGCTGTCACATTGGTCTAGCCAGCATTTCCCTTCCTCTGCTCTAAACAAGTCTCCAATCCTTTGATGGGAACAGCCCTTTCCCAGTGTTAGTCCAAATAGCTTGTTGTCTCCTGGGCAGAGTTGAGTATAAGATGGGCTTTCTGCCAATCAGATACTCTTTCCTGGGAATTTTAATTTGAGCAGAGTGATTCAAAGACTGAAAAACACTTGGTGTTCATTCAACCCTGCTGTGGCATCCTGGAGAGACCATCCATTACTACCTGACATGTAGCTATCTGGTGTACCTCCAGTTCCTGTACTTTCTGAAACCTGGTTTCTCAAAGTATAAACCACCACTTTCCTTCTTCATGCCTAACACGCCTTAAGTTATCCAAATATACTGCTAAATAAAACAGTCTTTTCTACATCCAATAATATGCATGTTTGTGGATTCTCCCCTGCTGCTCCCAAGTCTATATTTGTTCACCATTGCCCAGATGATAAAGTCCAAAACCTTGCTTAGATTCATAGCCCTGGGTTTCTATTTGTCAATCTCCCCGGTCCACCACTTTTTTCCTCAACTCATAGACTTCCTCAAACAGATTTGTCTCCTATGTTTCAGAAAATGTGGAGTTTTAGAAGCTCTAGTTTAGGAAGCAGGAGAACTTGATTTTAAGACTGAGTACTGAAATTTCCTAGCTGTGTCATTTTGGTAATAATGATGTTGAGGATAAATGCTTTCTTGTTTTGAGCACTTAATATATATAAGAAATTATATACAACAAATTATATATATATATACATATTCATATATATATGTATAATTTGTAATGTTTACAATTTTCTAGTGGCTTTAAATTGGGGGGGGCAAGTTTTCAACCCAAGAGATTTTTGGCAATATTTGGAGACATTTTGATTGTTATAATTTAGGAACAGGTGGTGGTACTTTCATCTAGTATGCAGAGGCCAGTGATGCTGAGGAACATCTTATAATGCACAGAACAGCCTTCTATAGCAAAGAATTATCTGTCCTCAAAGGTCTGGCATCAAAATGCTGAAAATCTCTGCAGTCATTCTGTGAGATAGGTGTTACACTCATTTTACAGAGGAGAACTTTAAGGCTCAAAGAAGTTTAGTGATATGTGATAAGTACATAGCTAGTGAGTAGTGAGGCAAGATCCAAATATAGGCTAGTCTTACTTCCAAAGCTCAGGTCTTCAAATATCTGAATTTTTTTGTAGACATGCAAACTCCAGGCTTGGATCTTTTGGGGAGAGCACAGGGCAGTAGTGGGTTAAAAGCTCACACAGGTCAGAATGACAGTTTAAGCAAAGGGTCAAATCAGGCCAAAGTGCTATACTAAAGGGGTGTTCAGGTAGGAAGAAACTGAGCACAAACTTAAGATTCTGGGATAGAACACAAGAATTACAAGTGGAGCAGAGGAGACCCTGCAGGGAGAATCTGTGTGGTCTTAGTCATATAGCCATAGGGAGTTTTGATAGTGTTTGTGAAGCCCTGCCACCAAGGGGAGGGAATTTGTACCAGAGTACAAGATAGATAAGACTTAGAACAAGTCACTTTTCACCTCTAAAATTCAGTCTTCTTTTTTGTGCAACTATAAAAATGTCCTTGCCTACCTTATGAGGCTCTAGAGAGGGGATGGATATGAAAGAGACCTGTAAATTTGCTGTCACTTCTATATGTGCATTCTTATTGTGATGTTGAAGTACCTTTGTCTCCTGACCCCCCAAATTATATCACATTCTTGGCTCCTTCCCCTTCAGTTGGTGCTGGCTCTGCATGTATGTAAAAAAAACAACATGAATCTGCTCCTGCTTTCCCGATCCACTGTCCTGAGTGGTCTGCAGTTTCATTCTTATCCTTCATCACCATGTTTGTTACAGACTATTGGTGGTGTTAACATTATTTGTTAATAAATCATTGCCTTTTTCTGTGTTTGAGTGTCCAGGGTCCATTGTATTTGGGTTCATTTTGAAAATCCAAATAATGTAAGTAGAAAGCATAAATAATAGATAACCTTATTCCCTATAGGTTCCAGCGGGCCTGTTCACAAATGTAGTTTCTCTTTGTCTTTGTCATGTCTAATTTTAAGGTCTACACTATGGGAACATTGTTTAGACCTAAATAAGCAAACGTTAATGGGCAAATTCTTTTTCCTATCAGTTGTATTTATTTTATTTTTTTATTTTTATTAAATCATAATTGTGTACATTGGTGCAATCATGGGGCACAATGTGTTGACTTCATACACAATCTGAAATATTTTCATTGAACTATTTAACATAGCTTTCATGGCCTTTTAATCACTATATGAAGACATTTATATTCTACATTTAGTAATTTTCACTTGTACCCTTGTAAGATGCACCGTAAGTGTGATCCCACCAATCACCCTCCCTCCACCCATCCTATCCCCTCCCCTCCCCTCCCTTGCCCCTTTCCCCATTTCTTGTGCTATAACTGGGTTTTAGCCTTCGTATGAAGCAGTTTAGATTAAGATATGCTATCTGCTGTTTATTAACAACCCTCTATCCTATGTTCCCCTTTTACCCAGCCTTTCCCTCTATCCAATCTTCCTAGGGACATGGGATTCTTTTAACCCTATCTTTTGGCATCTTTACCTTTTGCCTATACACTTTCCCCTCTTGGCTCTCAACCCAGGTCAGGGTCCGCAGGTGAACCGTCAATAGTTCATGGCTCACTCTTAGTGTTGTTACTTTTCCATGGGTTTTGGAAAATGCATAATGGCAGGTTTCTGCCATTATAGTAATATGCAGAATAGCTTTACTTTCCCTAAAAATCCCCCGTGCTCTTCCTATTCATGTCCTCTTCCTCTGCCAAGAATGTTCAATTTTAATTTTTAATTTACTCAATCATTTTTGTTAGAGTGTCTATTTTGGACATGTTTTTAGAATGGTTACAATTACACTCCAATGGAATAATTAACAGTTTCATCTATGACATTTGAATCTTTGATGACCTAAAATATATTTTGGCTAAGGTATCATGGAGGGGAGACTATCACTTTCTACATTTCGTGGTATGTTTTTTGTATTTCTTGTGTGAAGAAAATGATTCTTTCTTCATAAACTTGATAGATACACCAAGTAAAACTACTTATTATTAATACAGTCATTGCTTGCTAGATTTTTTTTTTAACAACAGAAATTTATTTTTCTCATAGTTGTGGAGTCTGGAGGTCCCAAGATCAAGGTGCTTATTGGACTTTGAATTAAACACCATCCGTGGTAACCATAGTCTGGGCAGAAAAGAGGCCCAAAGCCCACTGGACTGGTTCAACATGAAATCTGTCCAGAGGTACAGCTTATCTAGAATGGGGAGAGACTGGCCCTGTCAGTCACTGATTTGAAGAATGTTGGAAGGTTGGTGTTACTGGAGAAGGTGTGTCCCTTGGACTAGCCCATGCTTCCTGCTCTTGGCGGTCCGGGACCTGGGATGAAGGAAGGCCTGGGTTTTATGCTCCTTCAGTTCTTAGTATACTCATACCCATTGTCCCCACAAAGGTCATCTGGATGTTTTTCTTACTTTTCACTCAGGGAGCTGAGATGTTCTTGAGAAGTACGTTCATCATGTACTTATTATATTTTGGAAAATGTCTATTTATTACTCTTAGCTTTCTAAATTATTTTGTCTGTATACTCATACTGTTCTTCCAATGAATTCTCAACCTTTTGTTAAGTTCCCACTCTCCATCTCCATCTCTCCACAACCCAAATTTCCTGATTTTTATTTGTAGTGTTTGATAGTACATATTTATAGTTGTAAAGGAGTTGACATTCTTAGAATATTGAAAATTTCTGTATGAGAAGACTCAGTCATTACCTGAGCCTTCATGTATGAAATTATTTTGAGTCCACGAGTAAAATTCTAAGGGTTGAAATCTGGGGCTTTAACATTTACGTTTAAGTTTATTTGGCAATATTTAGAATGTTTTTATTGAAAAAAGGATCTTTTATCTATTTATAAAATGATAATTCCTAATGTATTATTAATAGTATTCTGTTTTGTTTTCTATGTTGATTCTGTTGAAAAGGAAGAATTTTGTCTCTTCCTTTCAAATGTTTAAATACCAGATTCCATTTACATGGATCATTGTTTTAGCTAGTTTTTTCAAGAATTACCTTATAGGTTTGGTGCCCATAGCTCAGTGGTTGGGGTGCCAGCCACATGCACCAGGGCTGGCAGGTTTGAACTCAGCCTGTGTCTGCTAAACAACAACGACAATGACAACAACAACAACAACAACAAAAATAGCCAGGTGTTGTAGTGGGTGTCTGTAGTCCCAGATACTGGGGAGGCTGAGGCAAGAGAATTACTTGAGCCCAAGAGTTTGAGGTTGCTTTGAGCTGTGATGCAACAGCACTCTACTGAGAGCAACATAGTGAGACTCTGTCTATAAAAAAAAAGAGGAATTACCATATAATGGGGAGAGTAAGCTATCTTGTTTTCTTTCTAACTTTAATAGAAATACAACTTGTGTTTAAGTATTAGGTACACCCTGACAGCCACTTCTTCTAATCAAAGCATATTCTTCCTCCAGGCTTCACAGATGCTGCTCTGTTATAACAGGTCCATATATTTCTCTTGCTTTATCTTTTATCTCATTCTTTTGTAATGAAGGATTAGTCAAGACATTGGGTTTTTAGTAGAAGGATGAGTTATATATCTTTGCTCCCTTTCTGGACTTTGTGTAATGATCTAATATCTTTCTTACATTTTCAAAGGGGGTACATGCTGCCTGATGGATGCCTTCAATTCTTGAAGGCATTTAGTGTTTTAGTATATTCCTATACTCTGTGGTGATATCTTCTGTCCTCCACTGTTCTTGATAATAATATCAAACCTGAAACAAAAAATACGGTTCTTAGTGCTGCTCCAAGGTCTGGCTCATCTCTGCCTCTGCTACAGTGATTTGCCACACTTCCTTCTAGCATTGGTTGCGCCTGGATGTTGATTTTGGCCTTCCAGAGCAAGTTCCGAGGGTCCCTGGTGGCCCTGCCTGTTCTCTGCTCAGTATGGTCTTCACATATTTGAATCGTGCTGTGATAAAGTCAGAGATGGAAAGCCTGTTTATCAGGGAGTCTCTCTCCATCTATTCACCATGCCGTGTGTTTTAAACCTTATTATATGGGCTAATCTTACTGGCCTTAGATGGTATCTCAAGGTAGTTTTGATTTGCATTTCTCTGATGATTAAGGATGATGAGCATTTCTTCATGTGTCTGAAGGTGAGTTGTATTTTCGATATCACTTCAGGGAGTGGACTAACCATACTGGGCTATGGTTAGTTATAAATCTTTAATTTGTCATTCTGCCCTTACAATCCATGTTGGATTATTTTCATTTCCATTTTGCAGTTTCATTTCTTCATTCAAAATTAACAACCTTTATTTGACTCCTGTTCTGACCAGGTGCAGG
>CAUYRH010126982.1:0-17141 GCA_963574655.1 Perodicticus potto | reverse complement strand
TCGTTTATCATACCTTAAAATACAGGTAATTATAGCATTGAGTCAAATTTTAGTTTTTACCTGATGATAGGATGAAGCAGGTTAACCCTAGGAATAAAATAATTTTTTTTTTGAGACAGAGTCTTACTATGTTGCCCTGGGCTGAGTGCCATGGTGTCATAGCTCATGGTGACCTCAAACTCCTGGGCTCAACTGATCCTCTTGCCTCAGCCTCCTGAGTAGCTGGGACTACAAGCACCCAATACAATGTCTGGCTGATTTTCTATTTTTGGTAGAGCTGGTCTCACTTTTGCTCAGGTTGGTCTCAAACTCCTGAGCTCAGGTGATCCACCCACTTCTGTCTCACAGAGTGCTAGGATTATAGGCATGAGTCACTGACTCTGGTCTAGAATTCATTTTCTCTTCAGGAAAAAGAGGAAGGAATATGGCTCTGGGGTCTCAATGCTCACAGCACCTCCTCAGACTGCTGCCTTAGCTCATGCATGGTACTCATCAACAGGGTTCCCATGGTGTGGGCTCTGAGGCAACAAAAGCATCTCGTGTGGAGTGGAGGCCTGAGTAACTCTACCCAGGCACCCTGGACCCCTCCTCCTTGTCCTCTCCCCCATGTGTATTTCTAATTATATGGCTTTAGACTCTGGGCCTTTAAAAGCACCTACCATGTGACATATCATGTTTATTGAGCAAAGGTATGTAAAAAAATATATATTTGTATACAAGGAGTTCATAGAACATATATATTACCTATTATAAAATGTGATAAGTGTTTCTTAAGGTAAAAAAAATGTTGAGAGACCACAGAGGAAGAAGAAATTAATAAGGGAAGGAGAGGAAGGTAGCCGTGAGTGGTGATCAGAGAGGTTTTGTGAAGAGGTCATCTTTCATCTGAACCTTAAAGGAGAAATGGTGCTTTCTTGTAGATAAGACCACACTGTCACAGCCACCTTAACACAGAACTCAGAACAAACTAATTGAATAGGTGTACAGAAAATTTAACAGTCGTGGAATTCATTTTAAACTCAGTATCATCAAAATATCCAAAAAACTTTGTGATATTGCCAAACCCAAGGAAAGGCATTACAATTATTACACATGGTGATAGAGTCTAAGCAATGTCAAACAAACAGTAAAAACCTGACCCCATAATGGTGGAATCCATGTGTGTTTAGAGTCACATGATAACTTACTTATGAATTAGTTTTCTACTTTAATATTTATAGCATTCTGAACTGAAAAGGTTTATCCCATATGAAATTAAGGCTGAGTATTATTATATGGCAGCTCCAAAGGATATGGTCTTGCACATGCACTCAACCTTTAAGTAAATACAATCTAATAGTTTAGGAAGACATTTCATTTCAGACAAGCATTCTGTCTAAAAACACTCTTAAGTTATTTAAATTGAATTCTGATTAAAATAAAAATGAAATCATCTTCCACAAGCAGGCAAGGTTCTTGGAACTTATGCAAGTGACATCTTTGTAATCTGATTGTTTTATCCAGTAAAGCCATATAATGAACACACCAAGAAACTGCAATCATTGTGGCTATCTGTGGAATACTTTTCAACTTACCTACTCCCTGTTCTTGAACTCTAAAAAGGTGGGGAAATGGTACAAATAGTTCTCCTTCCTTGAAGTTTGAATACAAGATACTACCTTGAATTATTGGACTGACAGTTGTGTTACTGAAAAAATAAGAGAGCTTTTCATCCTAACTAGGGCTCACCCTGGTCACACAGATGATGGAGAGAGATGCCAGACTGTTTAAATCAAGAGAGCTTGGTTTGAAACCAAACTCTCCTGCTTAAAGCAAACTACTTACTGTCTGTGACTTGGAGTAAGCTATTTTACTTTTTTATGGGTCTATTTCCTCATCTGTATAATCGTAAAAATATACGTTACTTTGAGAGATTAATGCAAAGGACAGAAAAGGATATTTAGGATGTCAAGAATGATGGTTAGCAGGATAGGTACCCAAACAGTTTAGCTATTAATATTGATAATAAATTTGACCCTTGAAGTAGACAAGATCTTCTAGTTGTCAACCTACCATATTGTCTGGGTAGTTTGAATTTTGCTTTGCTTAAAGTTAAAAAATATATAAAAATTAGAGTAATATAAAAACCAGGTACACGCTCTCCACAATTTGGTTTGTTTTTGCAACCCCCTAAACAAAATAAAACAAAGCAAAAAGACTTTCCAAATCATAGCTTAGGTCACAATGAATGCATTTGGTTCTGGGACCATTCAGATGGACCTCTGAAAACTAAAGAACCAGGGAAAAGAAGACCACTTCCAAGGAGCTACCTGAACCACATCTAGGAAATCTGGGGCCCAGCAAGTTGCTACAAAGCTGGGCCAGGAGACAATGAAATGAGGCAAGCAGCAGGAGACTGCACGCCCTGGCTAAAGGAAGAGCAGCTGTTACAGCTGCTGCCCGTGGCTTGCCAATCGCTGGCATGCGGGAATGCAGGTGCACTGCTGCCAGGTATTTCAGTGCTTGAGAGAGCTGGACATCAGAGTTTATATGAAATCTCCTCATTTTTAAATATTGGCAACTAGTATCAAAATTAAAAACAAACCGTGCAGGCCAGACAAAACACAGCAGCATGCTGGCTTTCAATCTGGAGAAATCAGGTTAAGAGCCTTGAAAGAATAAGAACACCCAGGTGTGGAGGCTGGGGCTTCAGGCAGCCTTCAAGAAAGGGGTGGGGCCTTGGGGCCAGGAGTGCACTCTGCACTGAAGCCCTGCTGGGCAAGAATCTGGCCTTCCATTTCCCTGAGTCTGGATTCTTATCTTTACACCTAAGAACTCAAAACAAATCATGGACATTGGCATCAGAGTCTGTAAGATATACTCTGGCCATGGTATAAAAAGGGATATGGAGGCATCTAGAACATAAGCATGTTCCCAAACATCGCCCTTCTGTCCTTAGGATTCACAGCTATAAGCCTCTGGTGTTTCATGAGTATTGGGAAAAAACATTCACATCGACTCTCAGTTCTCTGGAAAACCATTCCAGTTCACTACACTGCAAATGTTATTCAATGCCCTTGAGGCGCTTATCCATGAACTGCTGCACGCTGGTGGTGACTACTGGGCAAGCTGATGGAGGCTGACCTAGGCCTTCCTTTACGGGGAAGCAAATGCTGTGGATAAACAATGTGGAGAAGCTGGGGGTAATTTATTAACTGGCATCACTGCAACGCCACACATGACCAAAGATATGCATTTGTAACATTGAGATTAAAACAGCTATTGAACTTGTACTTCCTTCAGCATACCCCGGAAAATAACACTGGGCATCAAAAACACAAGAAAGTGAAGGCAAGGAGACTTCCTCATTCTTTGGTGCATTTGAGAGAGAACACGATTAACCCGCTAGGCTCTGAGCACTGCAAGGATAGTAGGGCAGGTAAATATTTGAGGCTGTGGGACATACAGCTTCTGTTGCACTACCCAAACGTGCCCCTGTAATGTGAAAGCAAACACAGATGAGATGTAAATGAAAGAGCATGGCTCTATTCCAATAAAACTTTATTCATGGACACTGAATTATTAATTTCATATATTTTATTATATCACAAAATATGGTCTTTCTCTTGTTTTTCATTTTCTCCTGAATCATTTAGAGTTTCCAGACCATACAAAAAATAGTCAGGGGATTGGTTCTGGCCTGACATACAGTAATGGCTAAAAGAGAGAAAGTGGCATTTCCCGGTCAATTACTATAAATTAAGACTGGGCTAGGCACTCTATTGGACCATTTAACTGTGTTAACAATCCCACGAAATATTCTGGTTATCTCCATTTTACACATCAGAACACTGAGACTTGGAACTTGAGTCGAGGTACTTGCCTAAGTATGTATGAGAGTAAGTGAAGGAACCGGGGTTTGAATCCAAGCAGACTAGCTCGGGGTCCCATGTTCCATTCCGGGGGACATACATGCACACAGTGGGTCTCAATCCTGGCTGGGTATCAGAATCTTACTAGAGACTTTTCAAAATACCTGGATCCTTCCAATTTAGTAAATCAGAATTACCAGACATGAGACCCAGCCTTCTCTATGTTTAAAAAAAAAATTTCCCACAAGTGTTTCTGGGACCTACTCTATTACACGCCCAGACTTTTGATGTTTTTTGACCAAGTATTATCAGACAGGGTCCTACTTATAAAGAACCTATTTATCTTGAATGTAGTTCATGCTGCTATTTGGACCTGTTACTTAGTTCATGATCACAACCATAGGCAACTTCTGCAAAGGTGTTAAACTACAGACGAGGCCCACTAGAAGCTAAGTCTCCGATGGTTGCCAAAGTCCTATTACTGAAGCCATATTTGCTGAGAGTCATCACACGAAACTGGGACTGAGCAAGCGTTGAAATAAAACTGGAAGCCTAAACTATACCAAGGGCAAGAAAGAGGAAAGACAGCTAGACAAGCCAACACAAACCACACAGGAACTTTAAACAATATGGGTAAACAGAATAGGCGTAGATAACTCAACCTGACTTGTGGCAAAGCATTCACACGCATGACTGCAATGGGTTCCCCGTGGTCAGAACTCTCCGTGAGCGCTCTGGAAAGCATTAAAGTCTCTTTCTGGGAGAAAATTCACCCTAGGAAGCCTTTGTGATCTCCCTTGATCTAGATCTAACCCAGTGGAAACCACCCGGGAAGGCAGTCTGCCCAGGGAATTGCAGAAAGCTTCCAGGACATGCAAAGGAAAAATCGCTCATTCCCACAGGTCCCCAGGAGGCACTTTATGCCTCAGGGCATTTCAACCTGGGTACAGGAGCAGTCAGGTCTTCCTGAACTTCCCCAAATAAGAGGGTATTTGTGCGACAGATTGTTAGAAACTCTCCAGAAAGACCTGACTGTTCCTGGTTAAATCTTCCCAGAATAGCTCTGTTCGGCTACTGCGACTTTACTCTACCAATGGAGTTCCTGCCTCTTTCCATCTTCCCTTTTGCTGACCCAAGCTGGTAGGCTTGCCTCTGTCTCTCTTGTCACTCCTGCATTTTTCCCTTCTTTTGTCCACTTATATGTTTCTGATAACAGATGTAGATATCGACAGCCCTGTGGAACAAAACAGTTTTCTACTCTCGGATTAGTACTGAGTCCTTGCTGCAAATCAAGTATTCAAGAAGCCTAGAGCTATAGAGAAGTAAGACAAGGAGAGGAATGCTGTATCCAAACCACAGCCAGAGGCCTCCTATAATGAACAGAGGCCCTTGTAATGAACATTGGTAGCCGCCAGCAAGAACTTTCAACAATAGTATCTCCGAACATAAAAACAATGAAAATCTTGAAAACCAGGGCAAATCCAGTACAAGCTTACAAGTCTTTAATAGCTAGGAGGTTTACATCATCAGATAGTTTTGTTGTCTTCTTTTAATTTTCTAAGGGGTACCTGGTAACTTCAGCAAAATAAAAAGTTACCAACACTCGATCTTAACTTCTTAAGGCACTGGGAGTGCAATGTCTGAAGTGTGTTAAAGTTGCGAATTTGCTATCAGCTTAAGTACAAAAACAAAGGCAAACATCATAGCTATAATTAATAGCTGTTGCAGTAATGAGAAAAAAATAGAAATAAGAGATTTTAACGACAAGAATTCATGAGCACCATTGGCAATACCAATGAAAAAAGCAAAATTGCAAAAATAAAAATAATGCTTTGACAGTCTGGGCCAAAGAGAATCTATAGGTTAAAACCCAATATGTTATAGTTACGCATGATTCTGCAGGCTTCTAGGAAATGCTACTGTCCCACAAAGATATAGATCAGAACCACACATCATCTTACGAGTAACAGGAATTCATTATTTGCCTAGTGAGTATATTCATTTGTTTTGGTTAACATTTTGGTATAATTTCTTTCATCTTGCTTTTCAAGTATACATTTTTAACCTTTTGAATATGAACAAGGCCTACAGGTGTTCAAACAAGTTGTTCCTTTGGTGTGAATGACGTCTATCGGCATGTTTTATTTGAGAGCACTCCACAGTTCTAAGGATTGCACAGAAATTACATTTTTCCCATTCAATGGTTAGTCAGTTTATAGAGTTGTGCAATCATAACTACGATCCAGTGTTTGAATGTTATCATTGCCCTAAAAAAGGTCCCTTGTGTCCATTTGAGGTCAATTCCTATTCTCATGCCCCAATTAATCTGCCTTCTGTCTCTTTAGATTGGGCATTTCATATAAGTAAAATCATATAATACATAATACTTTGCTTTTGGAGTTTTCCACTTAGCACTCTGCTTTTGAGGTTCATCCATGTTGCCGCACGTACCAGCACTACCTCTCTATTTTTTCATTCATCAATTGATTGGTATTGGATTGTTGCCAAGTTTTTCTTATATCAAATAATTCTCATATAAATATTTGCATATAAATAATCGTGTGGGCATATATTCATACATGTTTTCATTTTCTTGGGTAGATACCTAGGAGTGGAATTGCTGGCTCTTAAGGTTAAATGTATGTCTCATTTTTTTTTAAAAACTGCCAATTGTTTTCCAAGATGGCTACACCATTTTACATTTCCACCAGCAATATATGAGATGTTTTTCCACATTCTCACCAACACTCGGTACTAGCATTTTAAAATTATTATTACAGCCATTTTTTGAATGTAAAGTTGTGTCTCATTATGGGTTTAACTTGCAATACCTTACTGACTAATGGTATTGAACATCTTTTCATATAATTAGTCATTTATGTATCTTTGGTGCGTGTCTATTCAAATATTTTATCCATTTTTTAAAGAGTTATCATCTTATTATTGAGTTCTAGGGATTCTTTATATATTTTGAATACGAGTCCTTAATTAACCTTCCCTGGGACTCTACAATTAAATTAAATTTCATTTGATGAGCTGGAGCAAGGATTCTCAAATTGTGGGCCAGGGTCTCAAGGTCTCTTATGGGAATCCAAGAAGTCTAAAGTATTTTCATATTCTAAGACATGCAGAGCCATTTCCATTCTCATTCTTTTATGAGCATGCAAAGCTCTCATTCTTTTATGAGCTTCTGGAGGCTACAAGAAGTATTCGCAATTATTTGAAAACATTCTTAAAATACTCCTCCCTTTCCCAGCTATATAACTGTGGGAGTCCAATTTTCTTCATATACTTCAACCAAAACAACATGAGAATCCAGCTGTCTTCTATTAAGCCAGATATTAGATAGGTTTATAAAGATATAAACAATACTACTTTCCTATGTTTAAAATTTAATTTCAGAAAATAGATGTTTCACGAAAATACATAATTTATATTAGCACGTGATGAGTTTTCACTGTTACATTTAAAGGAATTAACAAATATTGTTTAAATGCCTGTTTTCATTTCTAACATGAAAAACACGGAAAGGTGTAACTCACATAAACAAAACCTCTCTGGGATTGTCAACGATTTTGAAGAGTGTGAAGAAATCCCACAGTCTAAAGGCCCGAGAAACACTGAAGTAGAAAAACCGTAATCTAAGGAAATAGTGGACAGATCTGTGATTACTTACAGAGGCCACCAGGAAACGTTTCCCTACGCCAGAACCAAGCAAACAATACCTATAATCACAGGGCAACTCCCCCACAGAATCAGCTGGAGGTGTAACAAGTACGAAAGTGGCCCGAATCTGCAGGGAGAGGCCGTGCGCTCGCCGGGGCAGGAGCTGGTGGGGGCGTCTGCTCCTCCTCTGGGCGGGTGGGATGAGGGCAGCGCAGGGGTGCCTGGAGACGGCGCGCTGGGTGGGTGGAAATGGATGCGTGGAACAGACAATGGTTAACCCCAGGTTTTTAACATCGGTTTCTTTAATTCAGATGTAGCAAACATTACTGACGGCTTTGAGGCCTCTGGCAACATAAGCTGAGGAGAAAAATGAAGAAGGTAGAAACCAAAATATGTACAAAGATTATCTTCCAGATGAGCCCAAATCTGTGATGGGATTATTGTGGAAAATCTGGTAAACTCTGTGCAATATGTGCATGTAAAACAGACAGTCCCCGGGATGTTGTTTCCCTCTTTAAACGTCAGCCTTCTACCTTACATCGACCTTCTAGCTTACAAGTTGAAGGGTACACTGTAAGCCTGTATTATTACGTAAACCAACCAGTAATTTAGTTCTGAATATGTCTGCTAACTCTCGAGATTTCCAGAATAGTAGTACTATATTATTTATTTTATTATTATTATTTTTTTTGTAGAGACAGAGTCTCACTTTATCGCCCTCGGTAGAATGTCGTGGCGTCATAGCTCACAGCAACCTTCAACTCCTGGGCTTAGGTGATTCTCTTGCCTCAGCCTCCCGAGTAGCTGGGACTACAGTTATCTGCCACAACGCCCGGCTATATTTTGTTGCAGTTTGGCTGGAGCCGGGTTTGAAACTGCCACCCTTGATACATGGGGCTGGCACCCTACCCACTGAGCCACAGGCGCCGCCCAATAGTAGTACTATAACCCATGAAGTTGATGTACAGAACTCATGGAATAATTCTTTCTGAATCACTATCTTTCATCCTCAGAAAGGACCTGATAATTACTCATCGTAGGTCATGAAGTATTACAAATTAAAAGAAACTGATAAAAAGTGAAAGAGCAAATTAGATACATTTATTCAAAACAAACTGATAAAAGCTTCTTTACCTGGAGACGAAAAAAGAAAAAAATCTGTAAAAACCATAAGATATAAACCAAAGGTAAACTATATCTTTATTACAGTGTGAAGCCAGTTTTAGAAAAAGTGCAAAAACCTTCCCCTCAAATATGGAGCTGATAGTAGCTTAACTTACAGATTTGTACATGTGTTCATGCATATTAAATGAGTTAATATGCAAGGAACTAGACCCATGTCTGGCACATAGTTAGCAATCATCAACTATCACCTGTTATTATGACTCTTACTGAAACAAAAGTTACTGATACCGAAGAGGATTTTGTCTATAAACACCATCATTATATTACCTTGAAATTAAAGAAAACTTCATTGGAATTAGAATGTATCTTATGAAAATGATAAACTTTCTATCATTTGCAATTATAGGTAATGAGAATAAGAATAATTAAAATTCCCAATAGATTCCTTACTTAAGAGGGGGCTCCATGCTCAGTATTCGGAAGCTTATTGATTTAATTAAAAGCTCAATGCCCATGTTAGCCCATGTGCCTGAAAAAAGAAATTCACCTTGGTTATCCAATGTTGCTATAAAAATGAAAACTGAAAAATTCAGATTTTTCTTTAATAGCCACTCTGCTCTTTGGTCAAAGTGGCAGTAATTCTGAAGGGTTCAAGAGATGATGGTTGAAGGAGACACAATCTACCTAGTAATATATACTGATTTACTAATGACTGAATGATTGGGAAAATCTCAGTACAATTTGCTTTTCCGTTACAAATGGTTGCATTTAGGAAATTAACAAAACATGATACCAGCAACACAATTTAAAATGCAGGTTATACATTCTGCTTGACTGAGATTTCTTATAGAATTCAAATAATTTTATAGCCTGCCATTTGACATGCTTACTAAGAAAGAGCAGAAAAGAGAGAAGCTTGCTATTTATTTCTCTGCAGTTCGATCCAACACACATGTGCCTTCCTGCTTCATAGATGCAACAGGATTCCCAAGCTGTTTCCGATGGCACATTATGCTCTTGGAAGCTCGTGGAATAGATCAGAGGTCATAAGACTTATACACATATTGTGTATGAGAGGGAGAAAGAAAGATATCAGTAGTGAAAATGTGTGCTAAAGACATTATGGGTAACTGGGTAAAAGAGATCAGATAATGTGAACTAGAATTCGTTAGAAACATTTTATAAAGAATATTAAAAGGGGAATAGAAATTAAAAGAATAAAATGAATTCTGATTCCAGCTCCACTTTCCAGCCTCACAACTCTGCCCTACACCAACCTCCCCTTTGGAATTACCAAGGCATGAATTAGGCTCCAAATATTCCTCCTGTCCCCTTCAAATCGCAGCTCCTTCTTTCTCCCAGTCTTGTATGCATGCCTACTTTTCTGCATGTGGAAGTCTAATTATGCTGCGAGACTCAGCTTTTAAGACTCTTAAGGAACCGCTCATTGGACCCTCATTAAGGATTACCATGAATTGTTAGTGTTGTTCCCACACATATGCTTTAACTTTCCAACTAGACCATAACTGGCTATGCGCACATAGGGTGAATTATATAAATCTGTCTTTCCCACAGTGCCTGGCAGGCTGTCAATAAATATTTGGTAGTTGATTAAGGTAGAAGCTGATTTAAGAGCAGACAAAGTCAGACTTTTATTAAGCTAAGACAAGCTTTTATTAAAGGAAGACACAAAGAAATAAGCAGTGGCAACACACCAGCTGTGCAGTAGTATGTTTAGCTTGCGGACAGGGAAGAGTCTGCCAAGTGATAGAGAAGAAATAGCTGAATAGAAATGGAAAATAAGGAGCAGGCAGGACAGAGATTTTGAATGAAGAGTTAATAAGACTCAGAGACTGATTTTACATGAAGAACAAAGGCAAGAGATGAGTCACAAGTGACTTTAAGGTTAGAAACGTTAGTGCCTGAAATCATCGTGGTGTTATCATTAATAGTAATGTGGAAGTCGGAAAGAACTGCCAAGTTTGCAGGAAGGCTTGGAATTAAGTTTTCACCTTGTTATGCTGTAGGTATCCGCAAAGTATAGGCACAGCAAGATTGCACAGGCACACGGATGCAGAGAATCTAAGGACGGAAGCGAGACAGTGGAAGATGTTGATGTGGGAGGCATTCACAATCAGATGCAGGCTGGACGTACCAGAGATGAACCAAAAAAGAGAACAGAGGCCAGAACCTCAAGAACTATAAGAAAGAATGCCCCCACCCCCCAAAGAAAAGGAAGAAAGAAAAAAAAAAGGCAGAGGTAAAAAAATGAAAAAACACAGACAACATACAAGTTCCTAATTTCTGGAACAAATAGGTTATCTTGCAGTAAATTAAATGCAGTGGATAATGAAGAATTTTATGATTAAGGGGAAAATGGAATTTTTAAGATTTTATAAAAAAATATCTATTACATACCTATTAGTCAAAATAGAATGTGTTAGTTTATGACCTGATGTTCAAAGCACAGTGAAGTTTTCAATGTCATCTCCTCAGCCCTTACACACGGTAAAGCTCGCAGCAAATGCGAAATCGATGTTTGTCACAAAAACATGCAAAATGCTCTCTCCAGTGAGAAACATGAGGCGGCCTTACGTCGTGGATCGCGGAAACGGGGAAAGCCCTCTCTCAACCCCATGGCAAAGCCAGTATTAATATTCCATAGCTGGAGATGATTTTAATTTTTTTTTTTACTTTTTAATGCTTTTCAACAAATTGTAACAGTGTGCCATGCGGGAAAATGTTCAGGCTTTGGAGTGGAACAATATGGGCTAGAATTCCAGCTCTGCCCTTCCTTTGAAAACTGTGAAGCCTTTCCTGAAAGTAACAACTTGAATGTCCGCATTTAAAAAATGGCAACAATGGCAACAGTGTTGTTATTTTCCTTCTTCTTTCAGAAAAGTTACATTCAGAAAAATCTCCTAGAGTTAAGATTTCAGCATCTCCTTTCCATTTGATCAAAGTATTTCCTTTCTGCCCAAGCAAGGCCAAACTGATGAACGAAGAGGAACTTACTACTAGGACGTAGGCAACAGGGTGTTGTGACTTTCTCAAGGATGCCGTGCGCGGTGCGCGTCTGAGACTGAACCTTAAGTCTTCGCTAGGTGGAGCAGAAGACAGGAAGGTAGTGCTGATAAGCCAGCTATTATTTCTTTCCCTTGTGCAGGCCTTTCACTTAACTGGAATCCAGTCTAACTCCCAAGCCTAGCTTACCCAAGATCCTGGGGGTGGTGGGGGTGCTGGGGGTGTCCAACCTGCAGCCCCAAGCTGCATGCAGACTCATTGAGGCTTGTTTTGCTTATCTGTGGTGTTGGTATTGCAAAAATCACCTACAGACCCTTTTTTTGTTCATCGGCTTTTGTTAGTATTTGTGTATTTAATGTGTGGCCCAAGACAACTTTTCTTCTTTTAATATTCAGCAGAAAAAAAGGATTTCTGTTAGAGAATCCTGTCACCAAATCTATCTGGTTCTGGGTGTATTATAAGGAACACACTGAGATGTGACAATCTGATTTGGTCTTTCTGTTGAATAAAATAGTAGTCTGTAACATGCTGTGTGTATGTAGAAAAGTACATCCACCTTCACATCAGGAAATAAGAGTTAATGTTCGCCCAAGTAATTCATTACGAAATGCTTCAAAAGACAAATTAAAAAATACAAATTCCCTCATCTCCATAACTTTGTTTTTAGAAGTTTATACATAACAATGTTGTGAATTCTGTAGGAATTTAATGTTTTCTTGGTTGAAACAGACACAAATACTCGTTTAGAAAATATTCATTTCCATCATCTCCTAATGAGTTACATATAATTTATGGATATAAAAACTTGAATAATTTTGAAATCATTAGAGCTCTTTTGGAAAATATTTCAAAATCTTTTCTGTGCTAAAAACAGATTTACTTAATTTCAGAAAAATGTCACTTAAAAAATAAACGCATGAAAAATATTTTTGTTAACAGAAACTACACTCTTAAGGAAATGAGATGAATGCGAGATACTTAACAGGAAACTCATCCAAAAGATTATAATCCTAATAATTTTATACTCTTAAGCTGAACTCAAAAATATGCCATTTTCCTTTAATACTCACTGGGTCATTTTATCCACTTTTCAACAAGGTCTTTATAATTTACTAACAAATGTCCTAGCTGAATACACTAGTTTACTTAACTAAGAGATTTAAGATATCTGCATTTTATGATATAATGGAATTTAGATTGCTTTCATTTCATTCAACAAAAAGTTAAGATTCCTCTGTGCTGTAGGCATCAGCAGTCCATTCTTTTACCTGCTGCATGCATTATACAAATACACATAGCTTAACCATACTATGAATACAAATGTTATTAGCATTCTTGTGCACATATTGGTGTGGATATATGTTTTCATTCTTCTATAAATACCTAGGAGTAGAATCCTGGGGTCACAGCTTAGGTATACACTAGGTAGGCGTAGGGTACATACATATTAACTTTATAGAAAACTGATAATCCATTTGCTCAAGTGGTTGTGCTATTTTCTATTTCCTCCAGCACAGCATAAGAGTTCTAGCTACTTCACATCCCTGATAGCATCTGGTGTTGTCTACTTTTATCATTAACTTTTGTATGTGTAAAATATTAATAGCATCACACCGAGGTTTTAATTTGTGATTCGCATTCCTCCGACTACTAAAATGTTGAGCATTTCTTTTTATGTGCTTCCTGGCCAGCATCTTTGGTTGAGTATGTGGTCGAGTCTTTTGCTAATACTTATAACTTCTGGTTATGAAATAATTTCAGATAACAAAAATGTTAAAAAAAAAACAAACAAACAACAAAACCTAAGTACAAAGAGATTTTCTGTATATACTTCATTTAACTTCTCCAAATGTGAATAGCTTGCATACCCACAGTATAATTATCACTGAATCATGATACCATCCTGTGAAATCATCCGCAACCTTACTCGTATTTCATTAGTTGCCCATTTAAGTCCCCTCTGGGTTCAGGATCCAATCAAGGACCCCACATTGCATTGTGTTGTCCCATGCCTTTAGTGTCCTGCCTGGGACCATCTTTTGGCTTTTCCTATTCATGACCTGGATACTTATTTATTTATTTATTTATTTATTTTGTTGTTGTTGTTGCAGTTTGGCAGGGGCCGGGTTCGAACCTGCCACCCTCGGTTTATGGGGCCGGCGCCCTACCCACAGAGCCACAGGCACCGCCCATGACCTGGATACTTTAGTACTGGCCAGTTATTTTGTAGAATGCTTTTAGAAAGCCAGTATCAGCATTGTCTGATACTGTCTTGTTCAAATTCAAGCCAGGAATTTTTGGCAAGAAAGAATTTCACAAAAATGAGGCTGTACCAAGGGTGGTGCACAACACTGGGTGGAACATGGCATTTTTATAGTTCTCATTACTGGTGATATTCACCTTGATCACTTGTTTAAGGTGGTATCTGCAAGCTTTCTCTACTGTAATGTTATTATTTCCTGACCATTGTCATTTTAAGCATCTTTGGGCAAGATATTTTAAGATTAGGCAAATATCCTGCTTCTTATATTTCCACCCAGTAATTTAGCATCCTTTAATCATTCTTGCTTGTGACAATTATTACTATGGTATTAGCCAAGTAGTGGTTTAATTTTTCTCATCACTTCTACATTTATTAATAGAATTTTATGTAAGGAAGAGCTGTCCCTTTTCTACTATTTACATATTGTGTATAGAATTATGGCTATTTAACTATCATTTATTTATTTACTTACTTATTTTTTGAAAATTTAAGAAGCTACTTATGCTTATTAATTGGTTTACACTTGATAAAACAAGGGTAGGTGCAAGGGGCTGTCTGACAAAATCGAATCTGAGACATCAACCACCAGCACGTCCCTGGCTCCCCAGAAGGCACTTGACCCACTCCTGGGTCTGTGCTCTGTAGTGTGACCGATAGGCCACCATGCCTTGCTGCTGTGGTGTTGCCACCGAGGACAGGTCTGCCCGTTTCTGACACATGACTCTAGAGAATGGCCCACGAAACACTAAGAACCCCAGTTCCACATGCCAGAAGTTGATGTGGGTGACCAAGCACTAGTTATGTGCTCAAATGATCAGAAAACATAACAGGCTCCGGATCCCGTATAAAATAATCCTCTCACAAAGGATAAGCTCTTATGAGCCTCCTCCAACTTATTTGTCATTCATTTATTTTGTTGTTCAAGTTGTCTTCTTGGATTTGCCTCCAGGAGCCCTTTCACGTGAGCTCTCGTGTTCTTCTGACATGGCCCGTCCTTCTGACATGCCCCCAGCACTTTTGCAGGACCTCCGTACTTTCTGCCACCACGAGATACTGATGTTCCAGGAGTATCTTGTGTTTTCTCTGCCCCTAGCCCTGTGTTCAGCCACCGCTTCGTCATCTTGGCTCTTGGTGGTGGTGAATACTATTTAGAAATCAAGATCTTGTTGGTGCTGATTGTTACTTTGCGTCCCTGTATCTGGGTCTCTCAGAAGACAGAAGGAGGAAGTGAGTGTGGACACATATCTGTGTGTGTACATATTTAAAACCAGGAGTTGACACTGCTATTTCCTAGTCCATCCAACACGAAGGGATGCATTCAATTCATTTTCTTCTTGTTCACACAAACAGTAGCATCATGCAGAAACACTTTGGTACTTTGCTTTTTCCGCTCACCAATATATGCTCCTCATGGATTCAGAGAGATCTTTTCTATTCTTTTCTTTCCTATTCTTTTATAAAGCTGCATAGTGCTCCATTTTGTGGATGTAATGTGGCTTATTTAAGCACTCTATGAATGGACACTTAGTGTCCAATATTTTGCAACAAAAAACAAAGATGTAATAATTTTTTGCCTGTTTTTAGCTGGGTGGTCTGTCTCTTTTTGAAGGTATGTATCTCCACTACATATTATGGAAACTGGATTGTAAATATTTTCTTTAGTCTATGGCGTCCCTTTGCATTCTCTTAATGGCGTCTTTGGATGGGCAGAGTTTTATTCTCCTGAAGCCCAATTAGTTAATACATCCAAATTTGGAAAAGACAGTAAAGCAAAAGACAACTTAAAGTCAGAATAACTACTAAAATTTCAAGAACTACTTTCAAAAGTGATTCAATATGCAAAGCAGGAGAATACAGATTATGAAACCTGATATTCAAGCCTATATAATAAAGGTGTTCGGAGATACAACAAAGTATCTTTCTGTCCCAGCTGAAATTGGCAGGAAAGAAAGGCAAGGGCAGGTCCAAACTCTCATACAATGTTATTTAAAGAGTTGGGAGGCACAGAAGAGATGAACGATTTTGGTGATGAGCTGAGGACTAAGAGAAAGATTCCATGCAGGCTCCATGAAGGAGACCATTCAGCAAAGAGACAAGGTCGTAGCTTTTTGCTGAAAGTAGACCAAAGCAAATGATACTGCAGCCATGGCCAAGTCTGGGAATGGAGAGGATATTAAGACTATGATTCTAAATAAATTATTGCTACCCGGGCTGTGGCTTTCCTGGCAGAAAGAGGGGAGGTCTAGTTTAGAGAGGACTGGCACTCGCAGCTCACAGATACATGTCACACATGATGGGCCACGGTCATGCCTATGACATCCAGGTTCCCTGGTCCTAAAACCTATTACACCAAAGGAAATAGACACCACAGTGAACATCACCAGGGTGATCTCTGGGCAAAGTGCACATTTAAATAGTTTTTTTTTTTTTTAACTTTTTTTTTTTTTTTATTAAATCATAACTGTGTACATTAGTGCAATCAAGAGGTTCAATGTGCTGGTTTCATATACAATCTGAAATGTTTTCATCAAACTGTTTAACATAGCCTTTAGGGCATTTCCTTTGTTATTGTATGAAGACATTTGTATTCTGCATTTAGTAAGTTTCGCCTGTACCTTTCTAAGATGCACCATAGGTGTGGCCCCACCAATTATCCTCCCTCCACCCCAATCTTCCCCCTCCCCTCCCCTCCCTTTCCCCATATTCTTGTGCTATAGTTGGGTTATAGCTTTCATATGAAATTAGCTTCATAGTAGGCCTGAGTACATTGTATACTTTTTCTTCCATTCTTGAGATACTTTGCTAAGAAGAATATGTTCCAGCTCCATCCATGTAAACATGAAAGAGGTAAATTCTCCATCTTTCTTTAAGGCTGCATAGTATCCATGGTATACATGTACCACAATTTATTAATCCATTCGTGGGTCGATGAGCACTTGGGATTCTTCCACGACTTAGAAATTATGAATTGGGCTGCAATAAACATTCTGGTATGGATGTCTTTGTTGTAATGTGATTTTTGATCTTCTGGGTACATACCAAGTAAAGGAATTATAGGGTCAAATGGCAAGTCTTATTTTTAGACCTCTGAGTGTTCTCTAAACGTCTTTCCAAAAGGGATGTATTAGTTTGCATTCCCACCAGCCATGTAGAAGTGTTCCCTTTTCTCCACATCCACGCCAGCATCTCTGGTTTTGGGAGCTGTTTTTAAA
>CAUYRH010126981.1:0-10218 GCA_963574655.1 Perodicticus potto | reverse complement strand
AAATGACTTTACAACCTTTGTGTTAACCTGGATGGAAGTGGAACACATTATTCTTAGTAAAGCATCACAAGAATGGAGAAGCATGAATCCCATGTACTCAATTTTGATATGAGGACAATTAATGACAATTAATGACACAGTCGGGGTGGGGGAAGCAGAGAGCAGGGAGAGAAAGAATGAGGGAAGGGTGGGGAAAGGAAGAGCAGAGAGAGGGAAGGAGCAAGGGCGGTGGGGTCTTGGTGTGTGCCACACCTTTTGGGGGCAAAACACGATTGTAAGAGGGACTTTACCCAAGAAATGCAATCAGTGTAACCTGGTTTCTTGTATCCTCAATGAATCCCCAACAATAAAAAAAAAAAGTAGGTAGAATGCAATAAATACAAAAAATTGGTATAGAAATAATACAATGTTGATTAAGGTATACCTTTGCCATGTTCAAGAAAAATATATTTGGAAAACATTAAATGTTGTTCAAGCTTTAATTTTTCTCAATTTAGTCAGATTCATTAGTGTGTCTTAGCATTTTCCCATAGGAAAATGTCAACAGCAATATCTTCTTCCAGAGAAAGAGCAAATTTTCATAAAAATACAAACATTTTATTTGGAACAGATTTAAGATACACAAACCTTTGGAAATCATTTTAAGCCCTGAAGGCAAACAATAGCTTAAACCATAGGCAATTTGCTCTTTTTATAAACTTCAGTTTGAGGTTTCATATTTTCAGAAGAACATTGAAAATCTGGAGAATGTCATTTGTTTCATGCGTTCACTCATGCATACATCAGGTACTTACTAAGCATCACTTGCATGACCCAGGGAATATAGAAGGCACAAGGTAAGGTCAGGAGATAGTCTTTGTAGGAGTTCAGAATCTATTTAAAGCAACTTTGGAAAGCTTGCTCAAGTTTGCATAAGTAAAGTTATGCAAAGTTTCTATAATCATGAAATCAAATAAACTAGCTGTGGGGTCTTAAAAGAGAAACTGGTCACTATAGATGGTGCTTAACCACAGAATTCCCACAGTGATAGTTAACTTTACAGGCTGCTTTGCAGTTACATGTCCTAAAATTTTGCTGCTTTTGCCAGAACTGGTGTTTGCAAGGAAAATTACAAAAGAAACTTTGCACATATGACACAACTGGGGTTTCTGGTGAAATTTAAAGACCACATTATTTAAAAGTAGTTAATTTAGATCCCTAGCATACTGCCAAAAAATAGGCATGTATCCTATTTCTGGCCTAGACCATATTTGCTTCTTAATTGCTATGGGACTGAAATTTCAGATCTCTAAAATACAGAGACTAAACAAATGCTATTACTCTCTGTGGGCCTATTAAAACAGAAGTATTTTCCATAATCCTAATCCTGACTTAGAACTAGAAGTCCTGGACAAAAATAAAATAAAATAACATCTATTTGAAGCCATAGAAAAGCTTCCAACCAGCAGATTTGTGAGACCAAGATCCCAGAAAGAATGGAAGTTCAGAGAGGTGAACCCACAGTCTGCCAATTCCAAAGTAACTGCTGATTTGAAAGCTAAGTAGATACTTTATAGACTCATGAAGTTCCAGTGACAAAAAGGTGGAGGTGGGGGTGGGGGGTGTAGGGAACTATAAGTAAGGAAACAAGGATGAACCCAGAAACAAGACTGATATAAAAATCATCTCAATTGCTGACTAGAATGAGATGATCTGAGATTCCTAGCACTTTAGTAAAAAAAGAAAATATAATTTTTCTGTGAGAAAATACTATTTAGAGATTTAAGTCATATATAATTTTTCATATATGGTTTCCTGACATTAAAGAAACATCAGGCATAATAGAAGACAATACTTGACAAACACTGAGAGAAAAAGATCCTAGCCGGGCATTGTGGCAGGCGCCTGTAGTCCCAGCTACTTGGGAGGCTGAGGCAAGAGAATTGCTTAAGCCCAAGAGTTGGAGGTTGCTGTGAACTGTGATGCCACGGCACTCTACCCAGGGTGACAGCTTGAGGCTATGTCTCAAAAAAAAAAAGATAAAAAAAGAAAAATAAGAGATCCATATTATGTAATTTTCAAACATGAATTTTGTTTTGTTTTGTTTTTTTGGAGACAGAGCCTCAAGCTGTCACCCTGGGTAGAGTGCTGTGGCATCACAGCTCACAGCAACCTCCAATTGCTGGGCTCAAGTGAGTCTCCTGCCTCAGCCTCCCAAGTAGCTGGGACTACAGGCGCCCGCCACAACACCCGGCCATTTTTTGGTTGCAGCCGCCATTGTTGTTTGGCGGGCCCAGGCTGGATTCGAACCCGCCAGCTCATGTGTACGTGGCTGGCGCCTTAGCCAGTTGAGGCACAAGCGCTGGGCCCAAACATGAATTTTGAAGTAACTGTGATTAATATGTTCAAAGAGTTAAAATACAGTGTGGTCTTTCTGGCAAAGAACTGTATGTAACCTACAAAGGAGAATCAAATGGAAATTCTGGTGAAAAATGCAATACACAAGATAAAGAACCTGGTGGATGAGTTTAACTACTTAAGGACTGCTGAAAAGAGAATTAATAAATTGAAATACATGTAACGAAAAATGGGTAAATTACAAGAGACAAAAAATATAAACTTCTTAAAGGAACATGAGAAATACATGTGACATAGAAAAACGATCTATCACATGTGAAATTAGAGTCCTAGAAATAGAGAAGAGAGGCCGTGGTACATTTGAAGAGCTAGTGCTTGAGATTATTTCCAAAACTGGCTCTCAACATGGAGAGTTTAGAAAGGTTGATCCCCTTCTGACTTTGGCAGGGGTAAGAGTAGAGTTCTAATTGTGACCAAATGCCTACAGCCTTCTTCATAACAAAGACCTGTTCCCTGCGGGGGGCGGGGGTGGGGGGACATTAACAGAGCCTTATACCAAGCTAAGGATAGAGCATTTTACTCTAATCCATGCTAGACTTTCTGTCTCAAATAAGAAAGGGAAAAACTAAGACACACTTGAGAAGATACTGAAAGAACCAAGCTGATTCCATTTTGTTAAAACTAATTCTACCTTGCCCCACAGCCTTCAATTCGCATGGGTGATTTGGGGAAGGGACCCTACAATTTAGGCACAACAATACCAGCACCAAAACACATGTCCATTGAAAGATTGACATTTATTTTTTAAATTATAGACCGCGTTCCCTCTATGTATGGGAGAAGGAACGCAGTCTATAATTTAATGAATAAATGAACCACATACTAACAGTGTTCCCGATAGTAACAGTGACTTTCTGCTGAAAAAGTTGTGAGACACAGACTCTAAGGATTAGTATTTAGGAAAGGCCAACAGCGAAGACAAGAATGAGGACTCTTAAAGCAACAGAAGATATTAAACGTACCCAGATTTCTTGCTAAATTAACATACAACTCCACACTAAAGATCGGTTTGCCTGTCTTATTACCTTATGCATCATTTCTATATAAAAGAAAATAACATTTCAAGGTCCAATAAATCTGTTATGCCTATGTCAAAGTTAAGCCCTAGAGACTGAGACCTATGCCATTGTGCAACTTCAGCTTCCTACACTGCAGATTCTCTTCCTCATTTTTGTTCTGTAAATGACCAGAAATTGGACATACCCTCTTCTAATCACTGATCTTCGTTATAGATTAAATTTATTGTCCTATACTTAACTCATACCACAGGAAGCCCAAGAGCCCAGGATAGCTATATCTGCAGGGTGGAATATTAAAAAATACCTTTTCTAAAAGAAAAAGACCACCTCAACACAATCATTATAACTTTGCATTAAGCCTTACACAGAAAGATGTTGAAATTCTGTTAAACTTCACAATACTTTGTCTATAATGAGAAAGGATACCGGGAAAAAGTGAAATCTAAGAGAACAGAGGTCTTCTCAAGGAGACCCCAAGGATGCATTTCTGAGGTCCTTCCTGCGGTGACTCAGCTCTTAGGAATTTGTAGTGTTTCGAGAAAAGGAGGCGCAATGAAGAGAACGAACACCCAAACACCGTATTTAAGAGGAAGGCTTTTTATTCAGCTGGTGGAGCAACATCATAGAATTCAAAAGGACCTTGCTCCCTAACTGGCTTGGTGTTCCCCTTTTTATCTCCAATCAAAAAGTTCCAGCACACGGGTACTTTTTTCATTGGTCAGTTTGAATTAAGCTGGGGAAATGGGCTCTGGCTTTTACAGAATTGCAGGCTTTCACAGAAGCAGAAACAAGAGTTAGTTTTCAGGTCCAAGAAGGTAAGTTTTTACAAATTCCTAAGAGCTGAGTCACCAGGGGGAGGACTCACAGGTGTATCCTTGGGGTCTCCTCAAGAAGATCTCTGTCCACCTAGACCTCACCCTTCCTGCTATCCTCTCTAATTCCCCACTTTGAGACTCCATATATATTTTAATTTGGGGCCTCGGTATCAGCTTGCTTTGTAGGAGCTGGTGGTGTTTCATACGATTTTACTCAGTTATTATTTTTTTTTTTGAGACAGAGTCTCACGATGTCTCCCTCAGTAGAGTGCCATAGCGTCACAACTCACAGCAACCTCAAACTCTTGGGCTTAAGTGATTCTCTTGCCTCAGCCTCCCAAGTAGCTGGGACTACAGGCACCCACCACAATGTCCAGCTAGTTTTTGGTTGTTCATATGATTTTACTTGGTTATTAATTTGCAAGAGTAGCTCCAGGGGTTACACTGACTCTATGGAGCAATTTGTCTTTACTACTTTTTTTTTTTTTTTGAGACAGAGCCTCAAGTTGTCACCCTGGATAGAGTGCTGTGGCATCACAGCTCACAGCAACCTCCAATTCCTGGGCTCAAGTAAGTCTCTTGCCTCCGCCTCCCAAGTAGCTGGGACTACAGGCACCCGCCACAACGCCCGGCCATTTTTTTTTTTTTTTTGGTTGTAGCTGTCATTGTTGTCTGGTGGGCCTGGGCTGGATTTGAACCCACCAGCTCAGGTGTATGTGGCTGGTGCCTTAGCCCGTTTAGCCACAGGAGCCGAGCCTCTTTACTACTTTTTTTGAGTACGTTTCTTTTGCTGCAGTTCTACCCATCTCAGGAGCTCTCTATCATAGGTTTTCAACTTTCATATTTGACCTCACACCATTTTTCTGCAAAGTTTAAGGCACAGAGGTATTTCTGATATGTCCTCTAGTTTCTTTCCCAGCTCCTTCTGCTGCAGCACCTTCTCATGGTGCTATAGGCATCAAACTTCAGTCACCTGGCTGGGCTTTCCCATTTTCCTGGTCTGGACCAGAATTCAAATCTCTGGGACTATGACTTCTCTCAGGTTCTCTTCCCAGGCCTTAATTGTATCATGGGGGAGGGAGGCTAATATACACATGGGGTTTCACTTTTCCCTGTGTCACATAGTGAGTACTGTGTTCAATTATGAGCACAAGCTCCCTTCTGTGTTCCTTTGCATTCATAAAAGCTATAAAGGAGTCACCTTTTATCCTATCTTCGGGTGAGGATGCACAAACCACAGTTCTCCTCTCCCTTTTCAAGAGTCCAAAGTCCGATTAAGACAAGTCCCATGAGGAATTTTCTCAGGTTTCAGCCATGCATTGAAGCCGTGCATTTCAGCTCCCAGTGTGTGGCTGGAGCAGGGCATGTTGACCATGTTAAGTTAGCTTTGCTGGGCGGCGCCTGTGGCTCAGTGAGTAGGGCACTGGCCTCATATACCCGCCTGTGACTCAGTGAGTAGGGCGCCAGCCTCATATACCTGCACCCGAAGGTGGCGGGTTCAAACCTAGCCCTGTCCGAACTGCAACCCAAAAAAAAAAAAAAATAGACAGGCGTTGTAGCAGGTGCCTGTAGTCCCAGCTACTCAGGAGGCTGAGGCAAGAGAATCGCCTGAGCCCAGGAACTGGAGGTTGCTGTGAGCTGTGTGACGCCAAGGCACTCTACCGTGGGCAATAAAGTGAGACTCTGTCTCTACCAAAAAAAAAAAAAAGTTACCTTTACCTCCCATGGGGCAGTGAAGCTCTCTTCAGCCTGCTATGATGGGGGCCAGGATCCCTTCCACCTGTGCTGCTGCTGGTGGTTCAGGGTTCCTTCTACTTTGGTTTAAGGGGGACCAGGTTCTGATCCTTGACCAGACTTGATCCCCCAGACAGAAAGGATGTACAGACACAAAAGACTAACAGAACATGGTTAATTACCCAAGTGGAGATCTTCCTTGTTATTCTTCCTAGGGGTTCTAACTGCCCTTCAGTCTCTCCCAGTTCCTAATTGCAGAGGATTGATGGAGGCCTGTTTGAAGAAGACCAGTGGCAAGGCCTGTACCCAATTAAGCTTTGCTTCCTGGCAAAGAATTCCTGTTTTTATGGCTCTTTTCATGCTCTCTACCCTGCCTGAGCTTTGAGGCCTATATGCCACATGAGTTTCCAGGTGATATTCAAGGCCTTAGCTATCATTTGCACTATCTCTGTTACAAAGGCCAGTCTGTTGTCAGATCTGAACCGGAGTGGTGACCGAAACTATGGGATGATCTCTCTGGGCAACACTTTTACTACTTCAGGCCTGGTAGGCAAGAATTCTACCTATTTTGAGTATGTGCAGACCATAATTAGTAAGTACCACTTTCTTCCATATCTGGATGACTCAGTATAGTTCATTTGCACATCTCCAAAAGGGGTTTCCCTATAGGACTGAATTTCAGGCAGCAGGGATGGTCCCTGTTTTGCATTGTGTTGGTTGCATGTCACACAACGCTGGCTGACTTTCTTGACAAGGGTGGCCACCAAGGGAATGTAAAAGTATCTCCCCAAAGTCTCTTAATTTTCTTTTGCTTCTGTCCTAAGTGTATATCCTTATGCATACAACCTCTATAACCAACCTCGGATTTTTACACAGTAAGCTTTGATATTTGGTGAGGCATGAGTTGGTCAACCAATGGTGCCCTTTGGTTTTCATAAGAGTGACCACTGCATATGGTACCCAGACTCTTAATTTTTGTTCCAACGTCAGCTTATTAGCCTCTTGCACCAGCATGGCAGTGGCTGCAAATGTTCTTAGGCACAGAGGTCATCCTTTCAAGACCGTCAAGTTGCATAGAGAGATAAGCAACTGGTCTTGGCCAGGATGCTACATTCTGGGTGAGCACTTCCTCAGTTGCTCTATTTCTTTCTGATATGTACAGTTCAAAAGGCATGGCCAGGTCAGGAAGGTCTAGCACCAGGGCTGCCCACAGATTTTCCTTAGCCTCTTGAAGGCTTTTGGTTGGCCAGATTTCTACTCAATTGGCCCTTTTTTCCTCTCTTTGTAACTTCATATAATGGTTTGGCCAATCTGTATGTTTCACACAGTCTTCATGTAAATTCCTAGGGCTTTCATCTGGCTTCTGCATGATCTCAGTCACCTTGGATACATTTGTGGCTTTTTGTCTCCCTTGCATTGACAGGGATGAAGTCAAGGTTGGGTTCAGCATACAAGAATAAAACCATTTAGCAGTCACTTACAAATATCTACAAGTTCTGGATTTTAAGGCTAAGGTCAACACAATGAAAACATTAGTAATCCTATTTATAGAATTAGAATAGTTCAAGGTAAGATAATACCTAGCTTTAAGAGTCCCTACAGAATGGATCCAAAGTTCTGGACAATTCAAGTGAATATTCAGGTTCCAATTTTTCCTGAGGTATCTATATAGACACAGCAGATAGTGTTTAATACTGCACAAGTTTTTCAAGTGTAGCCAATAGGCAACCTTTGTTGAGCCTTAAGATTCAGAGTCAATATAACTACTATGTATAATTCTATATTCTTTAGCCAATCTCTTAGTCCTGTTTAACAGATCAGTTTAGTAAAACAGCTATGTCTCATTTTATGAGCTGGTATTGTAGACCTGGAATCTAATACAGGTGGGCCACAATTTTTTCCCCTTTTGAACTATTTTTCTCTCTCTTAACTAAAAACAAATTATAGCAGAACTAATTTAATTGCCAAAATAAAGTGTACTTTCAGTACACTGGGTTTATTTGCATAAAGTGCAGCAAGAAAAATTATTAGCCATCTAGGCTTTTCTTCCTTTTAAAATTGGCTTTGCTGGAACCTTTGATAGGGAGTCTCAGGTTAGATTGGAAAGCCCCTCAGGAGCCCAGGTTTCATCTGTGCTATTAGGTACCTGCATGCCTTGGGTAAATTCCTCTTCTCTAGAGATCCCCAAGCAAACTGTGATGCCCAGACCTGTCAGAAAGTGACATTCTTTACTCATACCACATCAGGAAATGTTATTGGTGAGGTATCTGGCTAGTCTTTTCAATAGGCTTTTTTTATTGGCCTTATAAAGTCAACCGCAATTCCTTAACATAGTCTGGCCACCTCTGAAAATGCTATTCCAATCAAAGTCTTGGTAAAATAACCAGTGCCTTTTATCATATCCCATAGAACAAAACAGATTCTTATTGAACTTTTGCAAATAACTGTATTATCAGAAACTAAGAATACTTACAAATGGTTTTCAAATCCTAGAGAAATCAAGGAAAGAGAAAAATATAAATGATTCAAATTTTGCTCATAAGTACATACATTGCCGAAAGCTACAAATAGCTCAAAAGACAGAAAATGGTTTTCTTGACTTCTGAAAAACAGAACATAGAAAGAATCTGCAATGTTTCGAACAAAAAATCTAAACAAATGAGCTTGGTTCAATGTAACTGATTTCTGTTCTGTTTGAAGTTAGGTTAGCAATACTCATGGACATGTTAGCTTTTTAATTAACGTCCTAGAAATATGCTTTAAGCCTGATGGTATTTAATTTTCAAAGTCATCAGAAATTTGAATTCAGAGAATTTGCCAGCTTTCTCTGCTATTCCCCTTGAAGGAAAAACTTTGGACTCAGCCAGTCACAAAAAATATTTTCTGAGATGAATTAAAATTATTACTGACAACATTCACTAAGACAGACCAATATTTTATAATATTGAAACATACATATAAACCTAATCCACATAAAATATTGGTGACATTTACATATTTCACAATATTTCCTATATTTTAATATACCAAATAAGCTTAATCTTTCTCAGTCTTTCTGTGATCTTCATATTTCAAAATGACCAAATTTAGAGTTTTGATTATAGAAGGTGTGTCAAATATCAAAGGCTTAAAACATTTGTTCAAACAAGATTACAAGCAAGATTCTAAAGGCAATACATAGTTAACTGGATCACACGCAAATTCCTTCATAAATTTTATGAACTTTATTTAACCTGTACAGACAATCTATAAACATTCTAAACCCCTTTTCATTTTTGCCCTGTCTTTCATTTTCTTAAATAACTATTCTGTTTCCAGACAAAATTTACCACACAAGATTCCTTTCTTACACAATGACATTTTGCTTTCTGCCTAATTTCTCTTACTCTCAAATAAAACACTTTTCACAAAACAGGATCACAGTTTTCTATGAATTAATTATTCTCTTGGCTAAACTGATAATTGTAAGGTTTTAAAGGAAAGAATCTTATTCTTTGACAAAGACTCAGTTTCCCAAAGAATTTTAACAACCAAATCATTACATTTTCAAATGAGAGACCTTTCTTTTTTTTTGTAATTGTTGGGGATTCATTGAGGGTACAAGAAACCAGGTTACACTGATTGCATTTGTTAGGTAAAGTCCCTCTTACAATTGTGTTTTGCCCCCAAAAGATGTAGCACACACCCAAACCCCACCCCCCTCGCTCCTTCCCTCTCTCTGCTCTTCCTTTCCCCACCCCTCCCTCATTCTTTCTCTGTTCTCCCCTTCTCTCACCCCCACCGTGTCATTAATTGTCATTAATTGTCCTCATATCAAAATTGAGTACGTGGGCTTCATGCTTCTCCATTCTTGTGATACTTTACTAAGAATAATGTGTTCCACTTCCATCCAGGTTAATACAAAGGCTGTAAAGTCTCCATTTTTTTAAATGGCTGTGTAGTATTCCATAGTGTACATATACCACAGCTTGTTAATACATTTCTGGGTTGGTGGGCATTTAGGTTGTTTCCACATTTTGGCGATTGTAAATTGAGCTGCAATAAACAGTGTAGTGTAAGTGTCCTTATGATAAAAGGATTTTTTTCCTTCTGGGTAGATGCCCAGTAATGGAATTGCAGGATCAAATGGTAGGTCTAGCTTGAGTTCTTTGAGAGTTCTCCATTCTTCCTTCCAAAAAGGTTGTATCAGTTTGCAGTCCCACCAGCAGTGTAAAAGTGTTCCCTTCTCTCCACATCCACGCCAGCATCTGCAG
>CAUYRH010126980.1:0-15016 GCA_963574655.1 Perodicticus potto | reverse complement strand
GGTTCGAATCCAGCCTGGGCCCACCAAACAACAATGATGGCTGCAACCAAAAAATGGCCGGGTGTTGTGGCGGGTGCCTGTAGTCCCAGCTACTTGGGAGGCAGAGGCAAGAGACTCGCTTTAGCCCAGGAATTGGAGGTTGCTGTGAGCTGTGATGCCACGGCACTCTATCCAGGGTGACAGCTTGAGGCTCTGTCTCAAAAAAAAAAAGGATCCTGAGCCAGAACCACCCAAATAAGCCATTTTTGAACTCTTGACCCTCAGAAACTGTGAGATAATGAATATTTTTTGTTTTAGGCAGCTGAATTTTAGTATAACTTATTAAGCAGCAATTGATAACAAATGCATGTATTCTCAGCATATATTACTTGACTCATAATGTTATTTCACACAATTCATGTATGAATTATTTATTTATTTATTTATTTAGAGACAGAGCCTCAAGCTGTCACCTTGGATAGAGTGCTGTAACATCACAGCTCACAGCAACCTCCAATTCCTGGGCTCAAGCAAGTCTGTTGCCTCCGCCTCCCAAGTAGCTGGGACTACAGGCGCCCGCCACAACGCCTGGCCAATTTTTGGTTGCAGCCGTCATTGTTGTGTGGTGGGCCCGGGCTGGATTCGAACCCGCCAGCTCAGGTGTATGTGGCTGGCGCCTTAGCCCGTTGAGCCACAGGCGCTGAGCAATGTATGAATAATTTAGAATGACCTAAAAGAGCTTCTGGTCTGGCGCCCATAGCTCAATGGGTAGGGCTCCTGCAACATACACTGAGGCAGGTGGGTTCAAACTCAGCCTGGGCCTGCTACACAACAATGACAACTGCAACAGAAAAATAGCCAGGCATTGTGTTGAGGCGCCTGTAGTCCCAGCTACTTAGGAGGCTGAGGCAAGAAAATCGCTTAAGCCCAAGAGTTTGAGGTTGCTGTGAGCTGTGACGCCATGGCACTCTACCGAGGGTGACATAAGGTCACTCTGTCTCAAAAAAAAAAAAAAAGACCTTCTGTTAGTTTTGAGTACTGTCTTTCCAGCACTCCTTAAAACAAAATCTATCATAAACATTTTAAATGTTCTAAATGAATAAGTGAGGGCTTCTGTGCAATAGCAAGAGAGAATTATATTGTGTGGCAAGATTTTATCCTGTGTTCTGTGATACCTTTATATACCTAAAAAAGGGTGTTGTAAGATTTTTATGCTTAATTTCAATTATGTTATTGGTTTTTAGGAAAAAGTCTGGAACGTTAACAGTGATGGGACTAAAGATGATTTTTATTTTTTTCTTTTTACTTTTTATTTTTATTTTTACTTTATTTTTTTATTTTTATTTTTATTTTTACTTTTTTCCAACATATTTTATAACAAACTTATATGTAGAAATAAGATGATGATGATGATGATTTGAGACAGAGTACCATTCTATTGCCCTGGTTAGAGTGCAGTGGTGTCATCATAGCTCACAACAACCTCAAACTCCTGGGCTCAAGCGATCCTCCTACCTCAGATGCCCAAGTAGCTGGGATTACAGGTGTATAGTACCACACCTGGCTAGTTTTTCTGTATTTTGTGGACATGGGATCTTTCTCTTGCTCAGTTTGTTTTTGAACTCCTGGCCTCAAGCAAACCTTGGCCTCCTAAAGTGCTAGGATTACAGGTGTGAACCACTGTGTTCAGCCTTTAGAGATTATTATTATTATTAATTATTATTATTATTATTATTTTAAGATAGAGTCTCACATTGCACCCTCGGTAGAGTGCTCTGGTGTCACAGCTCACAGCCTCAAACTCTTAGGCTCAGGTGATCCTCTTGCCTCAAGCCTCCCCAGTAGCCGGGACTATAGGCGCCCGCCACACCACCAGCTATTTTTTTAGAGATGATGTCTCACTTTGGCTCAGGCTGGTCTTGAACTCCAAATTCCTGAGCTCAAGTAATCTACCCACTTCGGCCTCCCAAAGTGCTAGGATTACAGGTGTGAGCCACAGTGCCCCACCATGAGATTATTTTTTAAAAATGTTATCAGTAATATTACTAGAGCACATATAAGGAGCTAATTATTTAAATATTAGTGAAATTAGTCAGGTGCGTTGGCTCATGCCTATAATCCCAGCACTCTGGGAGGCCAAGGTGGGTGGATTGTGTGAGCTCTGGAGTTCAAGACCAGCCTGGGCAAGACCCCATCTCTAAATAAAATAGCTGGGCGTTGTGGCAGGCGCCTGTATTCCCCGCTACTTGGGAGGCTAAAGCAAGAGGATTGCTTAAACCCAAGAGTTTGAGGTTGCTGTGAGCTAAGATGCCACACCACTCTGTAGAGGGTGACCAAGTGAGACTCTGTCTCAAAAAAAAAAAAAAGAAAAGAATAATAATAATAAATATTAGTGAAATTTGAAATAGTACTTTAAAAAGTCACATTCATTCATTCACATACTCATTCTTTACACATTTGAGTGCCTGTTATCTTCCAGCACTTTTTCTGGGTTCTTGCTTTTAAAAAGCTTCAATGACAGCTGCTCTTGATCTCTCTAGTTGCAAGTTTTGTGTGTGCATAAAGTGCTCTGGCACAGCGACGTGAGAGACGAGTTCCACCTGAGGCTTGGAAGGCAAGGAAGACTTCACAGAGAAGATTCTATTGAATTCAGGTTTCTTCTGTGTATAGGGACAAGGGATGAAACAGAGGAGCCCAGTGAGTTCCCTAAACTGGGAAGATAAAAGAGGTGCTCTGTTCCTAGGAGGGCAAAGAATAGATAGTAACCTCATTCCTCCTTCAGACTCCAGGATCTCTGGGAGTTTAGGTTGTTATTTTCTAGTATCGGAGAAATGGGATGTCTAATTGGAGAGGGATCAAATCATTTATACATTGTGAATCAAAGGAAACTGAAGGATAGCTTTTTGGTAGAAAATTCCACATTTCTTGACTTTTTTCCTTCACTTTCAGTGTGAATTGTGCAAAGTTTGTATTTTCCTTGATTTTCACATAGAAAAGAAGTAGAATAAGCACTTTTCTACATTTTAGGATCATTGTTATAACTAGATCAATGTGGCATTTTTTTTTTTTGTATCATCTTTAGGAAAAACAGCAATGACTGTCATAGCCATGAAAATGAGACGCCTGAATGACATTGGATTGTACTTGGAGGGTCCTCTTCATAAATAGTGTCTTGGTTTTTGCACTCTGGTAGGGTTTCTGCAGTTGGGTTACAGAAATTGAGTGATTGTCCAAGAGTGTGGGATCTTTTGTGGATTAGAACTTAGGTCTCTGAGTCTTTATTTGATTTGTACATGATTTTTTTTTTCTTTCTCCAAGACAGAGCCTCAAGCTATGGCCCTGGGTAGAGTGCTATGGCATCACAGCTCACAGCAATCTCCAACTCCTGGGCTCAAGCGATTTTCCTGCCTCAGTCTTCCAAGTAGCGGGGACTACAGTGCTTGCCACAACACCAGGCTTTTTTTTTTGGTTGCAGCTGTCATTGTTGTTTGGTAGGCCTGGACTGGCTTTGAACCCGCCAGCTCAGGTGTATGTGGCTGGCGCCTTAGCTGCTTGAGCCACGAGCGCCAAGCCATGAATATTTTTTATTAACTTTTTTTCCTACTAAGTGTGAAGAATTTTTCTTTGGTATAGAAACTGTGGTCTAAATCGACACTTAATCCTTTGCATTCTATCTCTGGGACTAGAAAGCTGAGTAACAAAACACATTGGCTTGTCAGGGCTTTGATTCTGTCAGCTCAGAGAATTGTCTTAAGGTTTAGAAAGTACTGGGTCTATAACATGCCTTGTGAGGAAATTAGAGTGATGAGATTGTAGCAGTTCGCATTTGTTATGGTTCCCTTTAAATGCCAGGCGCCATGCTGCTAAGTGCCTTCTTTCATGGGCTAGTTCAGAAGGAATGGCAGTGTCCTGATGGTGCTTTTCTGTGTGATCTGCAGTCACTGCCAGCACCTGCCCGATTTGCATTGACTGCGACTTCACCCTACTGTACGCTGCTGACAGGCAATTTCCATTCCTACAAATAGTGGTGCTCTGCTTTAGTCAAGGGTGGTAGCACCAGTAGCCCTTTGTACAGATGTGGATATCTGGCATTTGGTAGCTTTGGTGTTATGGGCACAGGACTTGATTTGGTGCCAGCCAGTGTTCTGATGTGTCCGGAGATGCCTACTTACTGCCTCCTGAAACAGCTTCTGGCTGATGCCAGGGCACCTTAAACTGTCAAGTGTATGGGCTGTGAAAGCTGGGAGGAGAGAAGGGAGGGAGTGGGCACCAGGTGCAGAACAATGACTTCCAAATTATGTCAGGAGCTGCCAGCCACACGAGCAAGGCCTGGCCTCATTACCACATGAAGTGCCACAGAAGGGCCTTTTCATTTTATCCTAATGACTGTGTTTGCCACAGTCTTGCTGGGGTGGGGGGTGGGGCATGGTACTCACCCCCAGTTAACAATGGAGCACAAAGTCCTGGCAGTAGGAACTTCACAATGTACCCTGGGGCTATTTTTGATGTCAGTGACTCACTGTGAGAGGATGCCCTGGCAGATGCTGCTTTCGACCCTCCCTTCCTAGCCCTCCCTTTCCCTCCCCTAGAGATGAGCAGGCAGCCTGTCCTTTGTGCCTTCCTGACCGGCTGCTCTTGCTGCTGCAGTTCACTGGTATATCCACAGCAGCGGCTGCAGGCCTGACGAGGCTCTGACAGTGGTTTTTACCATATATGGCCATCAGAGTGCTGAGGCTGTCAGCCGGCCAGGATAATTTCCTTCCTTTGCTTTGATTGGCTGCACTGCTGCTCAGAGAATGGTGGGATCTGGGAGTGTGGGGTGAAGAGAAGCCACTGAGTCAAGTGCAGGGAACAGTTAACTCTTTCTTGGGTTGTGGAGAGCGCTAGTGTGCACTGAGCACGCAGGCAAGTGCTATTGCAAAAACTCTTGGTGTGGAAATGTGGTAACCCCTGCCTGGGGAAGTGGCTCTGTCTCAGGCTAAGAAAGGTGTCTGAATACACGTGACTCTCAAATAGTCCAAGGTGTAGTGAACAAATTTTTGCAGTTATAATTTTTGTCCAGAGGCCACCTTATAACCACATGTAGCAATTGCTCCTGCCAAGCTGAATGTCTGGTAGTTAGGAGTGGGACCTGAGTGGAGTCCAGGGAAGATTTTGCTGGGAGGGCCAGTGGTGGGTGGGGCACATGCCTGTGTTTTCTGAGGAGCAGGGACTTGGGTTTCATTTCTGGCTGAGCTTTAAGTCATGAGTAAAGGATACAGGCTACTGAATTGGGTTTGTACTCCAGCCCTCTTGCTTGTTTACACCTGCTACAAGATATGAACTGCCTGGGTCATGGAGCCCAAAGTATTTATCTAAAAAAAAAAATTGTAATCTTTTTCTGTTTTTCATTCTCACTTCAAGAATCAATTTTCATTCGAAGGCCTATGGATAAACTAATACTGTGATTGGAAAGGGTAGCCCTGGAGCTCTTCATCAGTTGCAGAGGGTCCCAGTGGAGAAATCATTTGCTCACTGTGAGGGATTAGGCAACCAATTACTCTCTTTTCTGTTTTTTTTCTTTTTCTTTTTCTTTTTTTTCCGAGACAGAGCCTCAAACTGTCACCCTGGATAGAGTGCTATGGCATCACAGATCACAGCAACCTCCAATTCCTGGGCTCAAGCGAGTCTCTTGCCTCCGCCTCCCAAGTAGCTGGGACTACAGGCGCCCGCCACAACGCCCGGCTGTTTTTTTGTTTGTTTGTTTGCAGCCGTCGTTGTTTGGCGGCCCGGGCTGGATGCAAACCCGCCAGCTCAGGTGTACGTGGCCGGTGCATTAGCTCCTTGAGCCATAGGCGCTGAGCCTCTTTTCTGGTTTGATAATGAATGCTTTAATTTCCTACATTGTGTTACTGCTGTAGTTCTTTTGCTTCTTAGCATTTGCTTCCCAGCTGAAGTTTATTTTAACTACGTTCTGCCTCATTTTGGGTTCCTGGTTTTTGTTTGCAGCCTAGAAACATCATGTGGAATTACTTGTCTGCAATGATGAGCAGAAAATATTAGGTTTTCACCTTATAAATTTTTTTGTAAATCAGGAAGTTTGGAAATACAGCTTCTCTGGTTGCTCTTGCATATTTAGACATGATTGAGTGAAGAAATGTTAACTTCTCTGCTGTTTTGCTTTCTGATAATAAAATGTTCATTTTTTTGTTTTAGAGATAGAGTCTACTTTGTCGCCCTTGGTAGAGTGCTGTGGTATCACAGCTCACAGCAACCTCCTGCTCTTGGGCTTAGGCGATTTCTCTTGCCTCAGTCTCCCAAGTAGCTGGGTCTACAGGCGCCCGCCATAATGCCCAGTTATTTTTTGTTGCAGTTTTGCCAGGGCCAAGTTCGAACCCGCCACCCTTGGTATATGGGGCCAGCCCCCTACTCACTGAGTCACAGGTGCTGCCCTAAAATGTTCTTTGTTTTATGTAACTTCCCTCAAGTTCTTAATGGATTTTAAAATTTAGTCTATTCAGTATTAAACCCAGTTTTTAGAGAAGACCTGTGATGCCAAAATTATTTGCTTGGCATTTTCACTTCTGCCCATGAAGACTGCCCTTTTTTACTTACAGGCGGGTGAGATAACTATTGAACCATACTGCCTCTCCCTGGCAGCTTTAGTTGCTGGCTTACCTTACCTTACAGGGTAACTCAATGTGCATGTTTTATTCCAGAGCACCTCTTCTTACCTCAAGGTTGGTGTTTCTGGTTCCCTTTAAAGTAAAGTCTCCTCAGAATGCTTTAATCTGGGCTGTGACTGTCTTTCAGTGACCAGCCTGTCCACAAGTCATATATCGTGTGCATCAGTCTTTTTGGTTTGCTACTGAGTCCATCTCATTATCCACCCCACTCTCCCCCTGTCCCATGAGCACAATCACTCTAGCTCCTCCCTGGGGAGCAGCAAGGGCTTAAGAAATTCCAACAGAACATGTATCCACATAAATAATACTGTCATGAGAAAAAGGAAGTTAAAAAAAAAGGAAAACCCACTTCAATAGATATCCTTTTGACTCCTTTGAACTCTGCACAGTGTGAATGCAGCCCTTATGCTTGGGTGGAAAACTTTTCTTCTGCTTCTGAGCACATGTGTGACTTACCATTCTCCTTGCTGAATTCAAGACTTCTTATTATATTGCCCCAACAACAGAAATGAGTTGTCACTGAAATTTAGGCACATATGTGATTTTGATACTCATTTTTTCCTAAAATGAAAACATAAATGTAAAGCAGGGGTAAATCTTTAACTCTTCCTTTTTCCTTGAGTCTGGTAATATAAAGGGTCAATGATTGCCTTCCACAGGATGTATTGGGGGCGTTTTAGGCCTTTACATCTGAGAGTGGTGTAACCAGTCTGAATAACAGGCAGAGATGACTGCAGATAAGACGTTGGAAAAGTACTGGAAGTGAGACAGCTGCCTGTGCTGGATTGGATAAGGGAGATAGTGTGGAAAGCCGTGAGGATCCAGCACCGTAGGAAGGTGTGGGTTTCTATGATGAACTCCATAGTGTAGACTGGAAAGTAATTGTTTGTGAAAAATATTAAAGGGGACTATTTGATTTGATCAATGAAATGGATGTGTTACTTTTTGTCACCACGGGGGTATATTAACTCTGTGAAAACATGCACCTATGTTAGTTATGAGAAGAGTAAGCCAACTGTGTGAAGTATTGTATGACTTTGACAGAATATTACATCTCCCTTTTTGAAGGAACAAGTGATTATTAGATCAATCTGCCTTAGCACCAACTTAGTAGCATTTTCAGTCTGATCTTATACTGAGCAGGTTAATGTGTGGGCTGAAAACAATAATGTGAGGAATCACTCTTACCTTAAGAAAGAGTCATTCGGAGTGTTCTTTTGTGTAATACGTAAGACATATTTGAAACATTCCAATTTGAAATTTGAGGGTTTAGGAAAGAGACTCTTTCAACAGGTACATATGCAGTATACCGTACCTCCTTTTAAAAACGTATTCCAGAGAAGAACTACTTTATTAAAACATACCTGAGGAATTTTCTGTACGTGTTTATATACATTTAGGATTTTTTGATTGCACAGTACTGTCCTCAGTATGTGGGATGAGTGTGCTTCTTAAATGTGGATTTCTTTTTGGAATGAGGTATAAGAGAGATAAATAAATTATACTTTCACATATAAGTAGGAGCTTTTGTGATTTTCCATTCAAATTGATGGGAAATGAAAGAAATATCATTGCTTAAGAGTTACGTTGGACTTTTTCTGTGCCTAAAGAGAAATGGTTTTGCAAAGTTATTTAAATTAGGTTTTCACCATGTTAAGGGTTGCTGGCTGGAACATACTCGCAATGCTAGCCACATGGAAATTGTTCTATTATATCTCTCCCTTGTGCCATCTGTACACATGCTTCAGAGGCTGAATTTTCCTTTGGGCTCATGTTGCTTGGCTCTAGGAAGGCCACTGGATCTTTCAGATAATAATGTCTGTAAGCCAGTGTCCTAACTTATTTTACTAATGTCCCATGAATTTATGAACTGGGCTCCAGGCCAGAGCCTTTGGGAACCTTGGTGTTGGTCATTTTGCCCCTTGTTGAGTTGACTGACTTATTGGTATTCCCAATCACTCAGAGTTTTAGTTAGAGAGGTATAGTAAAAGCTATTCTATGTCATGTTATTGGGGCTAGTAATAATCAATGAATCAAAAAATATATTTAAAAAGCAACAGTCTAAATAGCTGATAGTTAACATTCTCAGTTAAACTTTCAATTCTGTGCTAGAAAAGTAGTAATATTCTAGATGATGCAATAGAGGTGGTTTATCCACAATGAAACAGTGGATGATCTGTTAGTAAAATGAAGTTATTTTATATATTAGCCTTGGAAGATTGGAGGGAGGGTCTCAAAATGTCACCTTTTAGTTAAACAAGTTATCTAAAAGCTGGCATTAAATTCTTATATCTATCTTCCTTCCAGCCTGAGCATTCATTTAAATTTGCTGCTTAGAGGTGCAGGTAAGCTGTATTATCACCCATAAAGTTGTGGTACGTATCTTTCTGAATGGTCCTTCACAGCCTACCAAATTAGACACGGATTATTTGGTTTATTCACTGGATGATAAATGAGTATGTGTCTTGGAGATGAATGAGAACTGCATTCTCATTAGATCCTAGTGTAAAATGTCTTTCAGAAAGATATTTCCTCATCTTTACCATTTAAGGCCTTTATTAGTATGGTTTCCTTCAGTCTCCATGTACTCGAGCTCTCAGCAGTTTCTAAGTGCCTAGTTCTGCATTTTAACAGTATATGCTCACTTGGTGAATAATGTACATAGATACTTACTGGGCACAAATACATCTCCATGCTTTTGTTTTGATTTTTGTTATGAGTAAGCGGATATTCGGAGGTATAAGCCTGAGAAAGTGAGATAGCTGAGACTTGACAATGTGTTTGTGAATGTCCAGCCTGCCAAATGTTTGCTGTACGTTTAAAATGCCATTTCCCTGCATGCTTTCTTCTCATTTTTGTTCCTTTGTTATTATTAGATATTTAGTTAATTGGCCTTCTCTTGTGCTGCAGTATGATGCTAGTTTCCCTGTTTTATTTGTTCTAAGCATTTATGATGACATCATAACCAGAGGAAACAGCTGCTTGCAGAATATTTTTTTTATTACTCTTATGTTTCTGATGGCCAGCTGCCAGTTATTTTAACATTACAAATATTTTTTCCCTATCCAAATCTAGTATGGATGGTTAGTGATATTTTAATGTCTGTTTTTTGACTTTATGCCTCAGTTTCTTTATTTGGAAAATGGTGATAATAAAGTTTTATAATAAAATAAAGATTGTTGTGAGAATGAAGATATCATGGTCTTCAGACAGTTCCAAGCATGTAATATAATCACTCTAAAAGTGTTACTTATTATTGTTATTATTATTTGATTTTGATAGAAAGGATAGTGGAAGTGGGTGGCAGAATATTCTTTTAGTGACATTCAGGTCCCTGAGAAAATGTTAGATGTTCGTACTTTTATGCTGTAGACTGGGCTGGAAATGGCAGAAATGTATATTATTATTCTTACATGTTTTGCTTGACTGAGGAATGCTAGGGAACAGCTATTAACTTTTAGCCAGAGTTATTAATTTTCACTTGAAGAAAAAGTCATTTGCTAAGTTTCTTAGTATGGTAATTAAGAACAACTAGCATTAGTACTTCCAGATTTTCCTCAAAGTTGCTTTATGTCTGAGCAAAAGTTCTTAGCGAGATTGGAAAAAATCATTTGGTCGTCTTGGGAGTTCAGAGTTCAGAGTTCAGTACTATACTTTGCCAAATGTGGTTTTCTGGGGAGAGCCCAAGAATGCAGACTCTGAGATAAAATAAAGCAATTTAGGTAGAAAGTATTTTTTCCTTTGGAGTAAAAAGTTTTTAAAATGTGGCTCGGTGCCTGTGGCTCAATGGGCTAAGGCACCAGCCACGTACACCTGAGCTGGTGGGTTTGAATCCAGCCTGGGCCCGCCAAACAACGACGGCTACAACCAAAAGATGGCCGGGCGTTGTGGCGGGCGCCTGTAGTCCCAGCTACTTGGGAGGCAGAGGCAGGAGACTCGCTTGAGTCCAGGAATTGGAGGTTGCTGTGAGCTGTGATCCCACGGCCGTCTATCCAGGGGTGACAGCTTGAGGCTCTGTCTCAAAAAAAAAAAAAAAGTTTTTAAAATGTAAAGTTAGTGCAGTATATTGATATGTTTCTCAACTATCCTATATTTTGATTTTTTTTCAAAATAGGAAATGTATCAAACAAAATAAATAGGACACTTATTTACTTACCCACAAGATTAAGCGGATGTTAATATTTTGCCATGCTTGTTTCATATCTCTCTCTTTTGGAAAAAATAAATAAACCATAACTGATGTAGCTAAAATACCATTCTCTTTTCTTCTTTTCTACTTCCTCAGAGTTAATAATTTCTTCAAATATGTAACATATTACAAACCCACGCGTATGTAATAAAAATATAAAAATATGATACATACTTTTGCAATAAAACATATACATATATAAAATATGTATGATACATATTTTTACATTTTTATTACATACGCGTGGGTTTGTAACATGTATTTTTTTCTTTTGAGACAGAGTCTCACTATGTCACCCTCAGTGAGGGATGTGGTGTCAGAGCTCACAGCAACCTCTAAACTCTTAGGCTTAAGCAATTCTCTTGCCTTAGCCTCCCAAGTAGCTGGGATTACAGGTGCCCTCCACAATGTCCGGCTATTTTTTGTTGTTTTTGCAGTTGTCATTGTTTAGCAGGTCCAGGCCGGGTTTGAACCTGCCACCCTCAGTGTATGTGGATTGGTACCCTAACCACTGAGCTACGGGCGCCGAGCCTGTAACATTTATTTTTATTTTGTGTGTGTTAACTGTTGTGTCGATGATATTTATTTCCATATTGAAGGAGAGTGAAATTGTTTCTTCTTTTGCCACTATTTCCTACAGTATTACAATAAACATTATTCTCATATAAACTATGGGAGCGTTTTTCTCATCCAGGCCACGTAGCAATGGTATTGCTGGGGTAAACATCATCACCACCTATTATCAAATTTTTCTGGAAAGGAATTGTAAGATATTTTGTAAGCACTTTATTTGAGTTCCTCTGTCCTGACATCCTTGCTAGCATTCGTGCTTAGACTTTTAAAATTTTTGCCAGTTTTAATATGTATAAAATGATACCTTGTTGTTCTGATTTGCAGTTCTTTAATTATTAGTGAGATTAAGTTTTGTTTTGTTTTATTTTATTTTGAGACAGGGTTTTGCTTTTTTGCCCAGGCCAGAGTGCAGTGGTGTCATCACAACTCATAGCAACCTCAGACTTCTAGGCTCCAGTGATACTTCTCTTTCAGCCTTCTGAATAGCTGGGAGTATACTGTCATCCCTGGCTAATTTTAAAATTTTTTTATAGAGGTGGAGTCTCTCTATGTTGTTCAGGCTGGTCTCAAACTCCTCACTTCAAGCAATCCTCATGTCTTGGCCTCTGAAAGTACTAGATTGCAAGCATAAGCCACTATACTTTTCTTGTATTTCTTTTCTTTCTTTTTTTTTTTTTTTTTGCAATTTTTGGCCGTGGCTGGGTTTGAACCCACCATCTCCGGTATAAGGGGCTGGTACCCTACTCCGTGCCCTACTCCTTTGAGCCACAGGCACTGCCCTCTTGTATTTATTTTCTTTTCAGGTTTCCTTCCCTATGAATTCTCTCCTCCTATCATTTGCCCGTTCTTAGGTTGTTTGTTGACTTTGTTCAGTCTGTATGTTGTACATTTCTTCTTCCAGTTGACAACTTGTCTGTCCACTTACGTTTTTTGAGAACAGCTCATGCTGCTGAATTTGGCTTGAATTTTCCTTGGAGAGTTTGTATCAAATGTTCATAAGCCTCAGAGTCTTAAGTTTTTCTTTTATATTGTCCTTTGTGTCAAAGCGATACATTCATTAATGAGGTTAGCAGGAGTCTTCTTTTTTCTGTTCTCTGAACAAGTTTTTTGAGATCTCTTCCTTGAATGTTTTAAAACTCAAACCTGTGAAATCATCTGGGCCTAGTATTTTTTGGTATGTGGTGAGTGATTGATTTATGGGGGGGTTGATGGGTAGAGTTATACTATGAATTCTTTTGTGGTTATAGACTTATTCAAGTTTTTTATTTATTCTTGAGTATATTATCATGTTACTTTTTTTTTTCTGTGAGGTTATCTGTTTATCTAGTGCTTTCAAATTTACTTTCAAATGTTATTCCTAGTATTTTCAGATTCCCTTAAGTTTCTAGCATATTTTGTAAGTTAATCACTTTAAAATTCCTGTTATTTGTACCTTCTAACTTTTCCTGATTCATTCAGTTTTATTCAGTTTATTATTTACTTTCTTTTTCATTAACTTCTCTTGTAATTTTTCTATAATTTGGATGCACTCTGTTCATTTTCACACTTCTCAAGTTAGATGCATAGATCATTAATTTTCGGTCTTTTCTAATATATGCATTTAAGACTATAAAATTTTCTTTTTTGTTTTTAATTGTTGGGGAATCATTGAGGGCACAAAAAACCAGGTTACACTGCTTGCATTTGTTAGGTAAAGTCCCTCTTATAATAAGACTATGAAAATTTCACTGAGATCTATTTGAGCTGTATCCCAAATATTTGGAAATGTTATTTATTTATTGTTCAGTTTATCCATTATGAGTCTTTAAACTGTGAATTATTTAGTGAATTTAAAAGTGTTCAAATGTACTGGGGAATTTTGTCTTTCTTTTAATTTTTAAAATTAAAAAAATTTTTTTGAGGTTGGGGACCTGGTTCTTACTTTATTGCCTGGGCATGAAAGGCAGTGGCATGATTATAGCTCACTGCAACCTCAAAGTCCTGAGCTCAAGCCATCCTCCTGTCTCAGCCTTCCTAGTAGTTGGGACTATAGGTGCATGCCATCACACCTGGCTAATTTTTCTATTTTTTTGTAGAGATAGGGGTCTTGCTATGTTGCTTAGGTTGGTCTTAAAAGCCTTACATCTGTGGTCCTCCTTCTTCAGCCTTCCAAAGTGTTAGGTTTAGAGGCATGAGCTGTGATTTTTAATTACATTGCATTGTACTTAGGAATCAATATGTTGTGTACAGCGTGTTCTAATAGGCCATTTATAAAAATTAATGTTTAATATGTGCTTGAAAAAATATCTTCTCAAATATTAGCTACAGGGTTAAACATGTATGTTAGATCAAAATTGTTAATTTTTTTAAAATTTTTTTGTTCTGAATATTCTCTAAAATTCTGTTAAAATCTTCTGTATTCCAATTAATTTTTTCTTCTTGCTCTCTTAAATCTTTATGGCAATCTTTTAAGATTATGGCTTTGTCATTTTCGTCTTAAGAGTTCTGTCAACTTCTGCTTTTTTTTTTTTTTTTTTTTGAGACAAAGTCTCATTTTGTTGCCCTTGGTAGGGTGCTGTGGTGTCATGGCTCACATCAACCTCAAACTCTTAGGTTCAAAGCTATCTTCTTGCCTTGGCCGCAATGCCAAGCTAGTTTTTAGAGATGGCATCTCGCTCTTGTTTAGGCAATTCACCTGCCTTGGCCTCCCAAAGTGTTAGGATTATAGGTGGGAGCCACCATGCCTGGCAACTTCTAGTTTAATTTTAGAAGCTGTGTAGATATAGTTACATAGTTAAAGTTTTTAGTGACAATATTACTTACCAATGAATTGTTTCTTTAAATGTTGGGTAGTGACATAAATTTTCAGTAATGCATTTCATCTTATAGTTTATTTGTTCTGGTATTAATAAGCTACTTGGTATATATTTTAATATGCCCCCCTTACTTGCCTTTTGATTTCCTCTGTCTATGGGATTAAATGAGTTTTTTAATTCTAACACCACCACTCCCATCCTCCTTTTTTAGTATATAAAAAAAGTTATCTATTTTCTTTCCTTTTACTATTTGTGATTAATTTTGAGTCATGTTTATATGACTTAAAGTCTAAAATTGGTCAATTTTCTTGCTTTTCTCTAGAGTAGGGCTCTGAAAGCTTTTAACTCGGACAGTATGCATTTTTACCATACATGTTATTATTTTCCAATGTTTTATTAATGCTTTTTATTAATTTCCTTGCTTATTTTTTATTTCTTTGGCTTTTTTTTTTTTTTTGAGACAGAGCCTCAAGCTGTCACCCTGGAGAGAGTGCCGCAGCATCACAGCTCATAGCAACCTCCAATTCCTGGGCTCAAGCGAGTCTCCTGCCTCCGCCTCCCAAGTAGCTGGGACTACAGGCGCCCGCCACAACGCCCTGCCGTGTTTTGGTTGCAGCCGTCATTGTTGTTTGGCGGGCCCGGGTTGGATTCGAACCCGCCAGCTCAGGTGTACATGGCTGGCGCCTTAGCCCGTTGAGCCACAGACGCCGAGCCTGTTTGTTTGTTTTAAGAGACACAGTCTCACTTTATTTCCCTCAGTAGAGTGCTGTGGCATCACAGCTTATAGCCACTTTCAACTCCTGGGCTTAGGCGAT
>CAUYRH010126972.1:0-17193 GCA_963574655.1 Perodicticus potto | reverse complement strand
TAAGGTTATTTAGCTTCCATGTTTTTGTATGAGTACGCAGATTCCTGTTGTTATTGAGTTCATCTTTTATTCCATGATGGTTGGAGAAGATGCAAGGAATAATTTCTATTCTTTTAAATTTGCTGAGATTAGACTTGTGACTTAAGATGTGATCAATTTTGGAGTATGTTCCATGCTATGCTGAGAAAAATGTGTATTCAATTTTATTAGGATGAAATGTTCTGTAGATGTCTGTTAAATCCAGATGTTGAATAGTTAAGTTTAAATCTAAAATTTCTTTACTTAGCTTCCTTTTGGAGGATCTATCCAACACTGCTAAAGGAGTATTAAAATCTCCAACTACTATGGAGCTGGAGGAAATCAAGTTACTCATGTCTATTAGAGTTTTTCCTATAAATTGAGGCGAATTCTGGTTGGGTGCATAAATATTAATAATTGAAATCTCATCATATTGAGTGGTACCTTTAACAAATATGAAATGTCCGTCTTTATCCTTCTTTACTTTGGTTTAAAGCCTATTGTATAGGTTTAAAGCCTGTTATATCTCAAATAAGATTGCAACACTTGCTTTTTTCTGTTTTCCATTTGCCTGGAATATAGATGACCATCCCTTTACCTTGAGTCTAAATTTTTCTTTTAAGGTAAGATGAGATTCTTGTATGCAGCAGATAACTGGCCTGAGTTTTTGTATCCAGTCAGCCAACCTATGCCTCTTTAGAGGACAATTTAAAACATTTACATTGATTGAAAGTAATGATAAATCTTTAGAAAGTCCAGTGGACATTTTTAGTCCTTTCATCACTGTGGAAGATGAAATCTGATAAATAGTGTCTGGGTGAGTTTACTTTTGTGGTGGAGGTTTGCGCTGGTCATTGTGGAGGATAGGTCTGAGAATATCCTGGAAAGCTGGCTTAGTTATAGCAAATTTCTTCAACATGTGGATGTTGTTGAAGTATTTAATTTCTCCATCATAAATGAAACTCAAGTTTAGCTGGATACAGGATCCTGGGTTGAAAGTTCTTTTGTTTTAGGAGATTAAAAGTCGATGACCATTCTTTTCTAGCTTGAAAGGTTTGATCAGAGAGATCTGTAGTTATTCTAATATTCTTCCCCTTGTAGGTAATGGATTTCTTACATCTGGCTGCTTTCAGAATTTTCTCCTTCATATTAATTTTAGTAAACTTAATTATGATGTGCCTGGAGGATGTCTTGTTTGGGTTGGGTTGTGCTGGGGTTCTGAAACTGCTATCTGAATTTCAGAATCTCTTGGCATGTCTAGAAAGTTCTCTTTCAGAATCTCATAAAGAAGAGACTCTGTGCCTTGTGATGCCACTTCATTGTTTTCAGGTATCCCTATAAGGCGAATATTGGTTTTCTTTGAATTGCCCCAGAGCTGTCCGAGAGAATGATCCGTTTTTGTCTTCCATTTCTCTTCTTCTTTGGAAGCTTGGGAGCGTTCGATAGCTTTGGCTTCCATGTCAGAAATCCTTTCTTCTGCTTGCTCCATTCTGTTACTTAGGGATTCTACTGTATTTTTCAGATCTTTGAGGACTGCAACTTCTTGTCTCAATGTATCAAAATCTTTGGTCATTTTGTCTTTGAATTTGTTCAGTTCTTGCAACAATCTTTTGGGTCATCCTTTGATTTACTCCTTTAAATTCTAATTCCATCTTTTCCTCCACTGCGCTGATCTAATTTGCCATCCAGACTCTGAATTCAACTTCTGACATCTCAGCCATTTGCTTATGCAAGGGGTCTTGTGCTGTATCTACTTTGTTGTTCCTTGGGGGAATTGATCTACTCTGATTCTTCATATTGCCAGGGTTTTTCTGTTGATTCTGCCTCATGATTATTGTTCACTGTTGCCTATGACTGTCCTCAGAGTTGGGGAGGTGTCTCTCCCAGATCAGACCCCAGCAGGATCACTCGGTTGTTACCGGATCTTTGTAGGGAGTGACCCTGTGTAGCTCCTCTGGGACTGCCCCACCCAGGAAGCTCTGGCTGCAGGAGAAGCTCCGGAGTGTGGCACCCCCGGATCAAGTAGCAGAGTGTGGGATGGGGCACCTGGTGGCCTTTGCAAAGGGAGCCCGTGCCTCCAGCAGTCTCTGGCTAGGAGGAGGGCTCCAGAGGGAGGGCACGGGTCACACAGCCTCCTGGGTTGCTGGCCAGATGGGCTAGGCAGGGTGGTGCAGAGGCAGAGAGGGTAGGGGAGGAGGCAGGTTGTGTGGCTCCCAGAGTTCCTGGCCCAGGCAGGCAGGCAGGCAGAGCCCCTGGCTGCTGTGGGCGGCAGGCGAAGGCCCGGCATGGGGGTCCTAGTGGGGTCCCTGGCCACAGCAGGCCAGGTGGCAAGCTAAGGCCAGGCAGCATCCCTGGCTGCTGCAAGCAGAGGGCCGAGTTCTGAGGGCATGGATCAGAGCCACGTGGGGGTCCCGGTGGACCGAAGGCTGAGGCCAGGCAGGGCACAAATCGCCCTGGGAGGGAGTCCCAGTGGACTTCCTGGCTGCTGCTGGCAGCAGGTCAAGGCCCAGCGGGGTGCCATTTGGGGCCACGCAGTGGTCCCGGTGGTGTGGAGTTCCTGGCCACTGTGGGCAGCAGGCCTGGGGCACGGATAGGAGCTGGGTGAGGGTCCTGGCAGGCAGCAGGCTGAGGCTGGGCAGGGCACAGATTGGCACTGCAGGGGAGTCCCTGCGACTTCCTCTCCACTGCTGGCTGTGGGTTAAGGCCCGGCGGGGTGCAAATCAGGGGGCCTGGAAGTCCCGGCAGAGTTCCTGGCCTCTGGTGGCGTGGGCCAAAGCCAGGCGGGGGTCCCTGCAGTGGTCCTGGTGGAGTTTCTGGCCACTGCAGGTGGCAGGCCGAGGCCCAGTGGGGCACAGATCGGAGCCACATGGGGTTCCCGGCAGCGTCCCTGGCCTGGGGGCTGGCTGGGGCTCGGTGGGGCCCCAAGTCTCTCACCTGGTGGGCCGCCTGATCCAGCAGATAGGGAACGTGTGCACTGCTAAGTCCTCCTCCCTCAGTTTCAGCAGAGGTCAGGCTTCTGGTGTGTTAGGTAAGGGGGCAGGGTGTCCTGGAAGTTCAGAATGGCAGAAAACTTTAGTTCAGTTTTTCTGCCTGAAGTTTGGTTTCTGGACGTGGCAGCTTGCTTCAGAGGTGACCTGTGGCTATCACTTCTCTCTCTCGGTTGGGCTCCCAGTCTTCAGCTCAATTGGGCAGTTTCTGAAGGTTATCTTTCCTTTTGGACAGAAGCCTCTGTCCGAAGCTGCTTCCAGTTGGCCATCTTGCCCCTCCCTGATCACTTTGACTTTTTAAACTTTAATACTAAAGAACTGAAAATTTTACATAGCACTGTTAACATCACTGAAATATTCTGAGTTTGATTATAAATTTACCTCTAGTGAGTTTTATACTTTCACATATTTTCATGATAGTAGTTATTGTTCTTTCATTTCCAGTTAAAACACTCTCTTAAGCATTTTCTGTAAGGCTAGTCTAGTTGTGATGAATTCCCTCAACTTTTGTTTTTCTGGAAAGGTCTTTATGTCTCCTTTATTTATGAAGAATAGCTTTGCTGAATATAGTATTCTTAGCTTACAATTCTCTTCTTTCAACATTTAGAACGTATCATCCCAATCTTTCCTGGCCTGCAAGATTTCTACTCAGAAATCTAGATAGTCTAACAGAGATTCTCTTATATATGACTTGATGCTTTTCTCTTTCAGCTTTTAGAATTCTCTCTTTTCCTGTGACTTCTGACAGTTTGATTATAATGTGCCTCAAAGAGGATCTTTCAGGGCTGAATCTAACTGATGACCTTTCTGGATGTCCATGTCTTACCTAAGACTTGGCAAGTTTTTAACTATTATTTTGTTAAATAGATTTTCTATGCTTTTCTTTGTTTCTTCTCCCTTTGAAAAATTGCTTGCTTAAGTTGTCTCCTAAGTCCCATAGGCTTTCTTCATTCTTTTCTCTTATTTTTTCCCCTTTTACTAGGTTATTTCAAAATACCTATCTTCAAGTTCATAAAATATTTCTTCTGCTTGATCTAGTCTGTTGTTGAAACTCAACTGTATTTTTTTTTTTTTATTTCATTCAGTGAATTCTTCAGCTCCAGTGTTTCTGTTTGGTTCTTTTTTATGATGTCTCTCTCTTAAATTTCTCATTCAGATCATGGATTATTTTCATGCTTTCATTGAATTGTTTCTCTGCTTTCTCTTATATCTTGCTAAGCTTTCTTAAGATGATTGTTTTGATCTTTTTCAAGCATTTCATAAATATTCTTTCCTTTGGGATCTATTATTGGAAACTTATTGTGCACCTTTGGGGTTGTCACACATTCTTACTTTACAATTTTTCCTGTTTTCTCTATCTGCATATCCAATGGAATGGTCTCCATCTTCATTTTATGAAGTTGCTTTCATAGGGAGAGTATGGTGCATTGGCTTTTGCTCTGGATGGTCTCAGTAGTAGGGTCTCTGTGCAATCTTTTCAGCTGTAATCACTGTCAGTGATGTCTATGATTGATGTCTGTGATTGCATCAGTGGTGTAGGCTCCAGGAGTTTGTGATGATGATGGCATAGTTTTGTTGGGGGCAGAGGCACTGGACTGATTGTTGGGGCATGCTAACCAGCTGTACGGCAGCCTCTTCTGGATGTAGGGTTGCTGCTGCACTGGTTGTTAGGCCAGACTTTGTGTCAGCTTCCCCACTGTGCAGGTCCACCTGTTTCCAGGGAAAAGTGGGGACCAAAGTGGATTTAGATACTAAGTCTCACTTTTTCTTTCATGCTTAGGCTCTGGGTAGCCAGGTCATGGTGCTACCAATACCCACATGAACTTAGTAGAATGTTAGTGGGGCCTCCAGGATGGAGACAGTCAGTGGCTACTGGCCCACATGGCAAGATACATTCCAGCAGTGGGTCTGGCTTCAAGATGGTACCATGCCTTAATACCTTTGCTTGGGGGATGGAGGATGTACAATATGGGCTTCTACTCTGAGGCAATGCAGCTTCATAAACTTCTGAAAACTCTCCAAGCTGAATTCAGGGCCTATAAAGACTAGAGAACTGTCCTCTAGCAAGGATTGCTGGTGGCTGTGGATGCAGGGGTGCCTAGGGAAGATCTCTAGCTTGCCTTTTCCCTGTAGGAAGTAGTCCCCCAAACACTGAGCCAATTCTGACTTCTGTTTTCCACTCTCACTGCTCATTAGAGATTTCTTAATGACTGATGAGCATCAGATTCTCTTGAGGCCACAGTGTCCTTGGCCTTCAGCTGCATTTGAGGCGTTACTACATATTCCTTCTCGGCTTCTTTTCTAATCCTTCATTTGTAGAATAATTTTTATCTGACATCCTTTTTTTTTTAATTGAGACAGTGTTTCATTATTTCGCCATTGGTAGAGTGCCATGATGTCACAGCTCACAGCAACTTCAAACTCTTGGGCTTAAGTGATTCTCTTGCCTCAGCCTCTCAAGTAGCTGGGACTACAGATGCCCAGCACAATGCCCACCTATTTTTTTGTTTCTATGCAGTTGCCATTGTTGTTTTAGCAGGCCCAGGCTGGGTTCAAACTCACCAGCCCCAGTGTATGTGGCTGGCACCCTAACCACTGAGCTACAGGCGCCAAACCTTATCTGACATCCTAAATGCAAGTATTCCCCAAAGCTTTATCTTCAGGTAGGTTCTTTTCTCTACCACAATCTCCTTAAACATTTTTATCTTAAAACTTCATGATTTTGATAAAGAATGTATATAAAGTCTGAACTTATACTAGAAGCAGTACTACATAACTCACTGATGAATATCACCTTTGAACTACTCCCTTTGGGAAGCTGTGCACCGATGCCAGTACCTAGTCCACTTTTCAAAGCAATTTTGGAACTCATTTTCTGGAATGACCATCAAAGCTTTCATCATAATACCCTTGATGTCCTGAATGTCATCAAAATGTCTTCCTTTCAATATTTCCTTTATCTTCAGATAAAGAAAAAGTCATTGGTGGCCAAATCAGATAAGCAAGTAGGGTGCTCCAATACAGATGTGTTTACTGACTAAAAACACCCTCGTAGACAGTGCTGTGTGAGCTGGTGTATTGTCATGTGCAAACAATTCAGGTCATTTTGTCTAACTTTTTCTACACAGACTTTTCAGCACTTCCAAACAGTATACTTGAATAACCATTTGTCCAGTTGGTACAAATACATAATGAACAATCCCTCTGATATCAAAACAGGTTAACAATATTGCTTGACTCTTGATTTGGACTGATGTAACATTTTTGGTTATGGAGAATTGGCTGACTTCCATTGTGCACTTTGATGTACAGAGTCATTTAGGTACACCCACGTTTCATCATCAGTGATAACACACAGGGCCCCAAATACTGTCTTGCCTCTCTAAAAAACCTGAGCAAACTTAGATTTGGCTTTGCTTTTATGCACCAGCTCCATTGGCATCATTTTTGTCCATACCTTTCTCACACCAAGGTTTTCAGTTAAGATTTTGCTAACTATTTCTCTACTGATATATGCTTGGTCTGCTATGCTTGTCACAGTCAGCCAATGATTTTGATGAACAACTTGATGAATTTTTGCAATGTTTTCATCACTTCTGCTTGTTACTGGCCTCTTGGACTTCTGTTCATGGGCAATAGTTTCTCTCCCTTCAGAAAATGTTTAATCCATTTGTATACTGCTGTTTTCTTCATGCATTATCCCCATAAACTTGGAATAACATGTCCCTTTTTCATTTCCACTCCTACCAAGTTTAATGAAAATTTAATGTTTGTTTATTGCTCTCTAATTCAAGCTCTAACATTCTCGTGATGGCAAAGAAAAACAAAAACACACAACCAACAATAATGAATGCCACTCAGCAAGTCACTGCCACACGTCGATACAAACACAGCTGTGAGACACTGATATACCAAGGTTATGAAACCTTACCAAGCTTTTTGGACAGTGTTACCAACATAAACTCAAGGTGGCAAGTTCGCAAACTTCAATGTCAGACCTTGCGTCTCCAGGTCCAGTGTTTCTCATAAGCCCTAGTCACACATACATTCATACACACGAAACCATGTTTCTAAGAACTCAGGCTTCAACTCTAGAAGTATTTTCTGATCATGGGCTTACCCTAGCCCCTACATCCACCTGGTTTCCAAATCATCTCTCCACTAATACAGTATCTCGGTCTTTCACACAATCTCCTTCTTTTATGTTCTCACTGCCGCCACCCTGGTGAAGGCTGTCCATTACTCATCTCTCTTGCAAGAGCTACCACATTGTCCTCACTCCACCTGGCAAATGACCCTCCCTCGTGCTTCTAAACACACCTGAGTTTCTCATATTCTTTGCACTTTTTCCCTCAGATTCTTTCCTTTGTATTCCCTTTGCAGAAAGTTATTCTTGAATCTGTAGACTTTTCTTTGACATTTTGTCATTTTATCATATTTCTTTGTTGTGATTTGTGTGCCCCTGATTTTCCATTATTGCCTTAATTTGTTTTGAAGCCCTTGTAGGGGCGGCAAGTTCACAATCTGAGAGGAGAAATAAACTACATCCCCAAGTACAAAGCCTCGCCCTGCTCACTGAAGACACATCCCTTACAGAAAGAGGGAATGTGTATTAATCTTGCTTCCTCTTTTGAATTTAAACTGAGAATATTGCCCTATATTTGTCTATTCCTACCCTTTCCTCAAACCCAAAATAGTGTGGGACACAGATCTCAATAAACCTCTGTCACATGAGGGACTCATGGACTTAAAAAATTGCAAATATACCTTAATAGTTCTCTTAATGTTTAAATATTTTTAATTTAGTTTCTCAACCTTTAATAAATTGGAATGTTGCATATAAAAATCTGGATTTCCATCTTCTTTTGAAAAACAATGATATTTAGCAACACAAGATCCACTAGACATCACTCTGACAATTGGCTAGAGCTTGTCCAGGTGCCCTTTTGCAACAGGGTCTAGTCAAGACTCTCCAGCTGGCCTCAAGTCTTCCCTATCCTATTTCAGTTACCAGCCTGGTCCCTATACACGTTGGGATTTGGAATCCCAAATCTAAGCTACTCAGGACCATAACTTCCTTCTGTAGCCTGCCCACCTGTCAGGCTGTTCCAATGATTTCATGCTAAGGAATATTCCAGATTTCTCACTGACCATCTTTCAGGCTGACTAATGAAGGCCCATTTCACAGGGGCCTGTGGAGCTGTTTCCTAGAGCAATTATACCCGTGACCTCATTCCATTTCCTTCGGCCTTTCTTCCCCTTTGTTGAAGGTGAAAGTAAGCCAAGATTCTAAACAAAAACAAGCTTTCACGCTTACCCTCCTTACAGAACAAATTAGAGCCTAAAATTTAAGAGCAACTATTGTCAACCCATCACAAGTGGGAGTTTCTCTCCAGAACAAATACCAGCAACACTTGTACGTGTGGCTATAAAGGCCTCAGGAGAATGAGGGGAGGAAGGGAATTTCCCAACTTAAGCAAGAATTCAGACTTACTGATTCTGAAAGTGTTTTCATGTGAAAATATGAAAGTTCCAGAAGCTCTCTAGATATTTGGTTTATAACACAGATATTCAGGAAAACTTCCAGGTGATTAGCTGAATCGGCCCATTTTCCATCCTCATTTACTATCCACTCAGTCTCCAGAACAGAACAAGACAGGATGGCCTGGGAGGAAACTGAACTCCCCTTGACCTTTTTTCATAGCAGAATTACTAATGATGGCTGTGAAATGGAAAATGCTGGGTGGGGCTAAGCTGTGACATGCTGTGAAATGGGGCAATTCCTCAAGGGGAAATGTGTGTTCAATTCATGCGTCATCAAATTCCTCAGGTTTACTGTAAACTGCTCCCTCCCCACAGCCAGTCAGTCATCTCCTGAGAAAAAAATTTTAAATATGTACATTATAATCACACATTGGTTATGACATGAATACTCTATCTTTCCAGAACTTTTGAGAAAAAGAATTAGATGTGTCAGGAGCATATTTCTTAAATTGTTCTTCATAAATATAAAGGATGAGGTGCTATCACCTGGTGGGGTGCCACAACTCTAAACAAGAAGGTGATTTTTCTAGTTAAAACAATCTCCTGGGATGGGCTCTATGGCTCACACCTGTAATCCTAGCCCTCTGGGAGGCCGAGGTGGGAGGACCTCTTGAGCTCAGGAGTTCGAGACCAGCCTGAGCAAGAGCCCAGTATTTTCTACTAAAAATGGAAAAATTAGCCAGGAGTTGTGGTAGGCACCTGTAGTCCCAGCTGCTCAGGAAGCTGAAGCAAGAGGGCTGTTTGAGCCCAGGAGTTTGAGGTTGCTATGAGCGAGGCTGATGCCGACTCAAGCCTGGGGCAATAGAGTGAGACAAGGCTCAGTGGTTATGGAGCCAGCCACATGCACTGAGCCTGGCGGGTTCGAGCCTGGCCCGGGCCAGCTAAACAACATTGACAAATGCAACCAAAAAATAGCTGGGCATTGTGGCAGGCACCTGTAGTCCCAGCTACTTGGGAAGCTAAGGCAAGTGAATCATTTAAGCCCTAGAGTTAGAGTTTGCTGTGAGCTGTAACACCACAGCACTCTATCAAGAGCGACATAGTGAGGCTCTGTCTCAAAAAAAAGTTAAACAAACAAATATATATATGTGTATATATATATATACACATATATGTGTGTGTGTGTGTGTACATACACACACACACATCTTCTCAGCTGACTTCTGACTAGAAATTTACCCAATGCTGTTCCACAGACATATGTGTTGTTATGAGGAGTGAGTAGGCGCTGGGGTCACCAAAGGTCAGTGGTTTGTTCCCCGGTGCCCCAACCTTCTGCACCACACAGGCTGCCTCTGTCCTGGTGAGTGTGAGGGAAGGGGCCGAGCCCTCTGCGAGGAGAGGTGAGCTGCACAGGCGACAGGGTATGGGCGGCCTCCAGCAGACCCAGACAAAGGTCCTGCTCCCACATGCAGTTACCTGGTGACAGTAACGACAATAATAAAAAATAACACCGGCATCTAGAGTTCGGGGCCTGTAAGGGACTGAGAGCACGTCTTAGCTGGCTCCTGGCTTTGGGGACAGGTTCGCTGAGTGCTCAATGAGTGGGAGGTCGCTCGGCCAGCCGCAGACCCTCCCGAGGGCACCGTTCCCTTCACGTCGTCTAAGAGCCGAGTGTCCTTCCCGCCTGGGAGGTGGGAGCCCTGCCTTCCTCCCTCCTAGGCCCTCTGGGCCTATTTAGGTCCTACATCCTCTCCAAGGGCTGGAGTCTGCCTGCAGGAGAGTTTTGTTCACCCAGCACAGTGGTTCCATGTGTTTTCCTAAAGGCCTCATCAGCTCACTGTCCTGCACGGGCTGCTTCACATGCCCCTGCTGCCAGCAGGTAAGCATGGCCCCCAGGCCTTCAACCCCGGCTGGGGGGTTCATGCACACCTGTACATACCACCCCCATGGCTCCCAACAGGGGCTCCTCGGCCTGGGGCCTCACTGCCCTGCCTACCAGGCAACTCGATGTTTGTGGACAGTAGAGTATCTGCTTATTCTCAGGGGTTTCTGTCAGCACGTTTGTGTTTTGCCACCTTTCTGTTGTAAACAGTGAGCTCCTTACAGGCCTAGACCAAGTATTTTTACACCGGTGTTTTTAGGGAGCAATGTGACCGTATCACGGAGAAGATGGGGGCAGGGTGGGAGAAGGCATGAAGAGCCAGCTCAGTTCTTCTCACAATGTCCTTCAAGACAAAGACATCTGTTATCTCCATTCCAGAGGTAGGATATTACCCACAGCCCATCACTGGGTGAGGCCCGGATCTGAACCTAAACTTCCAACTCAGCTCTTTCTATTAAGTCACCGTGTCTTCCTTTGATCTATCTAGATATTTCCCTAGAAGCAAGATGCAACAAAACAAATACTTCTTCTGTCTAGGTAAAGGAAGGAAACAAAGAAACCAGTTAAATTTTCCTTTCTGTCACTCATGGTAGAGGAAAATGAACAGAGTAGAGCAGGTTGGCCAAATGAAGCCACTCTGCTCAGCAAAGCCGTACTTTCTTTGCAGGCTTCTATTGTGCTTGTAGGAAGAGTCCACAGTTCCCTGCCTGCTCCACCCTTACTGGATGTTCTTGGGAGCGCGGGCTGTGCTAAGGCATGGTTCCAAATTCCTAACAGATGCAGCCAACTTGAAGATGTTCTGAGCTGTGGAATGCAAGCCTATTTTTTTCTTGGCAGGAAAATTCTGTTCTTTTCTATCTTATTCTCAATGCTCTAGGAAAATTGTAAGAATGACAGAGTCACTCCCACACCTGTCCCCTCCCTGCAGTGAACTAGAGGTGGGACTGGAGAATCAGTGACAAAGACAGGGCATCCTCCTAGCTCTGCGGGGGGAGATGGGATGCATTTTTAGTTTGTCTAGTACGGTAAAGGCATGCAAGAATTCTTGAAATGACCATACCAATAACAGGCAGAGGCTGTTGGGAGAGAGGAGAGCTGCAGTTGAACTACTTCCTCCCTTGCAAGCACAGCCAGAGCAGTCAGCGCCTGCTTTCTGCCAAGTGGAAACGCTCTCCGCCCTTGGGGTGGTGTAAGGTCTCCAGTGTGCCCCTGAAAGGGAGGTTGGTGCCAAGATCTCACTCCCAGGAGCCAAATCAAGCCAGGCCCCATTCCAGGCCAGGCCAGCACCTGGGACCGAGCTGGACTTGCAACACCTACTGATTGTTAGAGAGGCACATCTCAGGGCCACGGGACTGGGCCAAGCCAGAGCACAGCAGGAAGATGGGAATTTACCTGAGCTGCAAAAGGTGAGACCCTGAATTCCAAAAAATCGCAAAGTCATTCAAACAACCCTGGATAGCCTAGTCTTCCAAATAATCACTCTGCCCTGCCCAGCCTCAGGACACTCCCTTACTTTTCTCATATCTCCACTGGGCATGATCCATGCTCACCCGCCTAGGTCCTTTTAAGTGGCAATATATTCCAATGACTTAACGAGATGCCTGATCCATGGCTGAGAATTAAGAATATAGATTTCATTCAAATGTATATACTATATACTTTCCTAGGAAGCCTGCAAGGTAGAAACTCAGTGGCAAGAGGTAGCATACCTTGGTTGGCTGGAAGGGGCAAGTTGATTGGATTTAATTTAATTCCTTGAATACCTAATGCATTACCATGCTTCAAAACTCAAAGCGATATAAAAAAGTGTCCATTGAGAAGTTAAACCCCCCTCCCCTCACCATCACCCCATCCATCCCATTCTCTGCCTCTCAAAAGTAACCATTTCATTAATTCCTCGAGTATCCTTCCAGGATTCCTTTATGCAAACACAAGCAAATATAAATACATACTCATCCCCCATTCCTTACACAAATATAACATACATATGTACATATACATATACACATGTATTTTGTTTTGCATTTTGCTTTTTCACGTAGCACACCCTGGCGATCTCCACCAGTTTGCTGAGAACTTCCTTATTTATATTCGTAGCTGCTCAGTCTTCATACGGTCCTCCCACAGTTTAACTGGTTTCTTACAGATGGTCCCTTAGTTGTATTCAGTCTTTATTATTACAAAACAAGGCAGAAGTACATCATGTTACATGTGTACACACAGCTCTATGTATTCAAAAATTCCCAGAAGGGAGATTGCCAGGAATTCATGAGTCAATGCATTCGCAATTTGAGAAGCTTTAACCTGACCGTCCTCAGAAGTACCATAGGAGAGCGTCTGTTTGTTAGGGGAAGTGTCAGAGGGGAGACAGTCCCTTGTGCCAGGGGAAGCCCTAAAGACACCATGTGAGAGAGAAGGGCAAGGCAGGGGTTGGTCCCAGCTGTACTTAGTGGCCCTCAGAAGAGCGCCAGAATGTGTCCCAGAGTTGGCAGATCCACTCAAGTGACTGTGGGTCTGAGAAAGTGCTCTGTAGAAGGACCACCCTTTGGGAGACCTTTTCCAAAGCAGAACTTGAGCTGCCTTGACCTTTACACGAAGAACTCGAACATTACCTGAGATCCAAATGAAAGACCAGTTTTTGCGCTTATGAGACCTCCAGATTCCACAGCTGCAACACTGGTTATAGCGGGAGGGGACTGGGCATTGCAGTGGAGAGCACGCTGGCCTAGGAGACAGGATTCAGGTGTTCTAGCCCCCCCTCTGCCTTTCTGTGACCAAATTAACAACTCTGAGCTTCAGACTCCTCACGTATGCAATGGGTTAAATGGTCCTTGACCTTCCTTTCTTTCAAGGGAATCAGATAATGGGAATGAAAGCCCCTCACAAGCTATAAACTGCAATTTAAACATTGGAATTGTTATTACTGAAAGGCAGTGTCCAGAAGAATGCTAAGAACTGTGGACCGAGCAAAGCAAATGAATAAAAAGTTTAAAGAAACAGTCTCGTGGGTCCATAGAGAGTAATCCAGGGAATTTGTGGCAAATACACGTGGCAGCCTGTCCTCCACATTGCAGACAAGTGCTCCAATTGGAAGCCCTCTCTCTCCCCAGTGCTGCGTGGCCTTTGACAAGTTTATCACAGACAGTAGAAGGACATTCGGCCTCTTCAATGTTAGAGGCTGACTCATTTCCCTCTTCGCTGCAATAAGCATGAAGGCCAAAGCCGGTCCACTCTACCAAGAAATGGCAAATGGCTGAGAGCGGCATCCTTCCGATTGGATCGGCGGTGGTAAAAATACATCTATGAATATTCATCCACCGCTCATTTAGGAGCACTCTGTGTAAAGACCCTTTGAAAGCTGATGAAAATGGGCATAAAAGGGCTTGATTAATTCCTGAGTCAGCTGGCCCTTACCCCAGAACACAGGCGATGGTTGTCATAGAGAGCTGGTTTACAAAGAAAATGTTTCTGCAGATGTGTGGGCTTTGCACTGCAACCACCTCCCACTTTGCAGCAAGAATAAAACACTCTGGGATTGGGCTGGGCCCTTTAGGGTTAAGGCACAGATCCTAAAATCAAATTAAATTTCAGCTCTGAAACATCTCCAGTGTTCACGTTCCCCAAAACATCAGATCTGAGTATGGAGGTCCTGTACCTGAAATTCCTCCCCTTTCCTCTCTGTTTATTCAGCTCCCGTCCGTCCTGATAGATGGTCTCAGGCCCTACTGTCCCTCGTGAAGTTCTCTCTGGCTGCTTTTTTTCATTCTTTTGCAATGAACCCCCGTAGGTCTCTCCCTTTAGGGAGATTAATCACACACCTTGTCACACTGTTGCATCTCTGCATTGTTGGTCTGCTTTAGTAACGAATTTCATTATCATTATTTAATTTATTATATATTCTTTCTCTGTTCATGCATTTCCATACTCATTTTCCTTCAACAACAAATACTGAGTGTGTGATATATACCTTGACTCAGTGCTGGGGATTCAAAGATGATGACAATAACGATGGTGTTATAACACAAAAGCAACATTGACAGAGCACTATGCCCCAGCTTCGGGACTATATTTACTTCTCAAAATAACCCTTTGAAGGAAGGCTGATTATTACCCTTATTTTACAGAAAAGGAAACTGAGGCTCACAGAGGCTAATCTGTCTGAGGCTACTCACTTAGTATATGAAGGAAAGATTGGTTGATTCTCAAAACCTGTGTTAGTGGAGAGAGAAATAAACAACCTGGTAATTTCAATCTGTGGGAGAGCTGCTTTGGTCAAGGGAAGGGAGGCCCGGGAGCACAGAGGGTTCTGACCAGGACTGTGGGGAGGAGACGTCAGGGCAAGCTCCGGGAAGGAGGCACAGCCTCAGCTGAGTCATGGAGGATGAGTAGGAGTCAGCTACAAAAGGAGAATCAGCTTCTTAAGAACAAAGGTCGCTCTGCGTGTTTTGCTGAGCCAAGCTGCCTCTTCTGTTCACTTTTCTACCCTGGCACCTACTGGAACCCCCTTCTAAGTCAGGCCTGTCATTTAGGAAGGGCAACTGGAGTGACCACCCTGAGCCGAGGTGTGGTGGTGGTGGGGTCCCCTTGATCATCACACTTAATTCTGACGACTATTCCAACACAAGCACATAGACTTTCATAACATCCAACACACACGCTGGCCGAATTGCTCTAGGGTTGGGCTCTGTACCCCTCAGAGATTCGCACTCCTGGGGATCTTCCCTGAGCTCCCCAGCAATTCCCCTCAAGTGTCAAACTTTTCTGGAACTCCATTAATCCCAGTCCCGGAGTGTTCAGAGAAGTCATTGATAGGATTGCAGCTGCATGAAATCTTTCAGAGGCAGCTGAAGGAGATACCTTGATTTTGACTCTTCTTACCTGTGTCAGTGGTTCCCACAAGACTGTGCTTTAGAAGTAGAGCATGTTTTCTTTAAATAACCAGAACAGGGAAAGGAGATGGCACTGGTAACAGGGACAGGAGTGGGTAAATTAAAAGCGGAAGCAAAATGTATAAATCCTGTAGCTTCAAAAATGTTACATAACTTCTTAGAAGGCAACGACACAAGCAAGGGAAGCAAGGGTCTCTTTTAAAATCTGTTTTTCTGAGATGATCTGTGCCGTATACACATTCTGTGACAGTGTATCCTCTGGACAGGTCTCCTGTGGAACCTCTGAATTCCTGCTATAGAGATTAAAACTAAAACCAGGAAAGCAGGCTGGGCTCAGTGGCTCACGCCTGTAATCCTATCACTCTCAGAGGCCGAGGCAGGTGGATCACTTGAGTCCAGGAGCTCAAGACCAGCCAGAGAAAGGGCGAGACCCTGTCTCTACTAAAAATAGAAAAAAACTAACTGTTGTGTCAGACACCTTCAGTCCTAGCTACTCAGGAGGCTGGGGCAAGAGGCTCGCTTGAGCCCAAGAGTTTGAGGTTGCTGTGAGCTATGATGGCATAGCACTCTACCCAGGCCACAGAGTAAGACTCTGTCTCAAAACAAACAAATCCGAGAAAGCAGAGGGATTCCACCAAAATCTTACAGACCATTAGGAAGCCACCACCCTGCTACTGAGATACAATCCGTTGCCTCCCTTTTTCCTGGTCTCAGGCCCCTTTTACATTTATAGCACCTGGAAAACCCTCAAAAAGGCAAATGGGATAACCTTATGTAGCAGGATCTGTTAAATCCCAATTAGCCATCAGTCACCTGCGGCCTCCTTTCTAGTGGAACTCAAATTTTGTTTACCCCCACAGACCCGTGCCCTTCAAGGATCCGTCTAGGAATTGGTTTAGGATGGACATGTGAACCAGTGCCAGCTGCAGAGGCACAGGGCAGGCTGCCAAGCAGGCTCCTGTGCAGGTACTTTTAGCTCCTAAAAAGATAGATATAGATAGCACAGGCATATGTTAGAACTAAAAGGAGAATATTGTGGGGCATATAACTGACAAGTAGCGTCATGGCCTGGGAAGCAGGACCGTGATGGGCTCCAACAGTCCCCAGGACTTAGCCTTTCCCCAGTTCCAATCTCCTTTGTTCTGAGTTGGCTTCTGGCTCAAGCAGCCTCTCTCATGGATGGGACCCTGTTTGTTGCCTCCAAGTACTCGTCATTTACAGCCACCAATTCCCAGGGTTCTAGGAACAGACCAAAGTTTGGGTTTTGTGGATCAACTTAGGGGATGTGCTCATCTCTGAGCCAACGTCTGTGCCATGGGAAAAAACATGCGTGTTGTCCATGCTGGGGTGACTTGCTAACCCCTGGCGCAGGAAGTGGGGTGAGACCACCAGGCGTAAGAATCAGGGAGGAAGTAGCTCCCCAATGGAGAAGCAGCCATTAGAAGAAGTTGTGTGGGTGCTGGGCAGGCATGAGGTGGTGTCCACAAAATGGGGCTATGTACATGATGGTGAGGAGCTGGTATTCATGCTCTGAGCACGGAAAGCCTTCAGGGGGTTTTAAGCAGGGAAGTGAACTATTGACATGTCAAAGAGAATATTTTGATTGCAGGTTGGAAAAAGGATTGTGGGGAGCTAAGATTGGAAGGACTGAAATTGGGGGCTATTGCAAAATTACAAGCAGGAGAGGCTGGTGCCTTGAACCAAGGTGGAAGCTGCAGAAGTGAAAGAAACATGGGCAGATTCCAGAGGTCTCGTGGAAGAGCTGACATCGCTTGTTGAGGGATCGGAAGTGGGGGAGTAAGTAAAAGAAGTCGAAGGCTATGTTAAATAGTTCAATGAAAATATTTCAGATTGTATATGAAGTTTGCACATTGTGCCCCATGATTGCACCAATGTACACAATTATGATTTAATAAAAATTAAAAAAAAA
>CAUYRH010126970.1:0-12012 GCA_963574655.1 Perodicticus potto | reverse complement strand
GAATGTGCTTCATATACAATCAGAAACATTGTGATCATATTGTGAGAGATAGCCCTCATAGCATTTTCTTAATCACTATATAAAGACATTGATACTCTACATTTAATAAGTTTCACCAGTACCCTACTAAGATGCACCATAGGTGTGATCCCACCAATTGCCCTCCCTCCACCCATCCTCCTCCCTCCCCTCTCCTCCCTTTCCTTTTTCCCTGTATTCTTGTGCTATAATTGGGTTTTAGCCTTCATATGAAAGCTATAAATTAGCTCTATATTAGGGCTGAGTACATTGGGTACTTTTTCTTCCATTCTTGAGATACTTTGCTAAGAAGAATATGTTCCAGCTGAAACTTAATATTTTGAAGGAATGACTCAAATAAAGAACTTGGCCCTTCTACCACATGGGAACAGAGTGAGTGGGCTACACGTGGTGTCTCATGACGATTGATATTCTATTATCCCAGCACTCTGGGGGTTGAGGCAGGTGGATTTCTTGAGTTCAGGAGTTCAAGACCAGCCTGAGCAAGAGTGAGACCCGGTTTCTACTAAAAATAGAAAAAATACCCGGGTGCGGTGGCAGGCATCTTTAGTCCTAGCTACTCAGAAGGCTGAGGCAGGAAGATAGCTTCAGCCCAAGATTTGGGGTTGTTATGATACATGGTGATGCCATGGCACTCTACTCAGGGTGACAGGATGAAACTGTGTTTTAAAAAAGAAAAAGAATAGAGTGAGAAGTCCCATCTGTGAGAAAGTGAACTCTCCCTAGGCAGATACTGAATATGCTGGTACCTAGATTTTAACCTCTGTAACTGTGAGAACAGAGAGAGAGGAGACAGAGAGAGAGAAAGGAATTTCATGGGGGAAAGAAGGGAAGACACTTTGGAAGAGGAGGAGAGGAGGAAAGATGATCAGAATAAATCTTTCATATGGTGTAGAATTTTCATAATCTTAACTCGAGGAGAATGAGAACAAAAAAAAGAGTATGTACACACTGGAGGAAAGAGCCTTTTAAATTTATGTGTAGCAGGGGATTGAATATTTTTATATTTCCTGAAAAAATAACTGGGATAACCATATTCTAGCATTTTATGCCATTTTATGGAATTTTATCAGGAAGGTGATATCACAATTGAAGTTACATTATTTGATATACAGGGAGGCACTATCCCTAATGGTCATTGAATTTTGGGGCACTAGAGGACATTATGTTAATTTTCTGGAAGCCAAATAATAGTCTTTATCAACAGAATTGTAATGCTAATTTTAAACCCTTGGGCTGGGGGAAAGCTTGCCTTCGCTGTGCAATCACTGGCTAATTGAGGACAGGGAGAAGGGTTTGCCAGAAGGGCCGTATTTGAGCTAATAGCTGCCTCCCTCAAGTCTGTCTTTCTGATAATTGTGACCTTCCCTCACCTCTTGTCCCTGTTTTGCACCCAATTAACTCCCATAAAATGCAAATACAGCAGGAAATTCTCAGTAACCCAACCTCCATGTTTAAATACATATGGTTTTTGTTCTCCTATTGTATCATGAGCATTTTATTTCTCCACTAACATTATATTGTAATTATCGTTTTATAAGTTATTTCTCTTACTAACCCATTGAGGTCAAGTACAATAAAGCTAAACCAAACTTACTTCACAGTTGCATTAAAAAAATTATATAAAGTAGGAAGCAAGATCAAAGTGTAAATACCCAGGAGGTAATATTATAGATATATATATTAATTTTCAAATCTCAGGCTATGAAAAAATACATTTTTAAGTAATAAATATTTCACAAATTTATGGTTATGCCTTTACCAGAATGACAATCCTGGAGAGTATGTTGACGTGAATTCAAACACAAATACTCTACTTTGCATGATTATTTTCAAATTTCCAGAATTGCATGCCATTTTAACAGTTTGCATATAGGAATAACATTCAATCTAATATAATTCAGCATGACTAATTGCTTGAAATGTATCACTATGCTTGGATGGAAAATAATACCTTTAGAAAATAAAAGTAAACTACTTTCACTTAAAAAGAAATGTGTCTTGCTATGTACACTATAAAATGTATTTAGAGAAACAAATGTTAAATGCGTGGTTTGTTGTCTTTTCTGCTAATAGTGAGGATTTTCTTTCTTGTAAGGGTCCCCAAAAGCTGTTATCTCGGTTTCTCAGAATAAAAAATAACAGTTGACTAATACGCACAACAGAACAGTTTTATCCATATGGTGTGAAAGAACCGGCCTTTTTAGTATGTAGATGTCACAAATTGCCCTGGGGAAACTCAGACATCTTCACACTTGCTACTTTTTTCTAATCTATTAAAATTCTTCCAGATTTCCTTTTGCAACTACAGCTGTGAGCCTGTGATTGTCACTAGACCAAAATGTAAAAAGACTTCACAATTTAGCGTATACATGGAGAATGAGCAAAAGCTCATTCCCACCTTGCCCACATGGTACACAGACATAATACTTTTATTTGATGCCGGTAAGGCTAATGGGAAATGTCTAAATGTCAAGCCAAATTCTATCAGTGTGTACTAAACAAGTGCAAATGGAATTAGGATTAAGTTTGCTACTGAAGAAAAATATTTATTGAAATCCTGATCTACATCTTTCTTAATCTTTTGGATAATAAGTATTCTGAAATCATATATGTACATACAGATGATACTATACTTAAATCTTAATGCTGAACCTGGAGAGTTATTTTATGTTTTACTTTTTACAAATACATAATTTTTTTTTTAATTGAATCATAGCTGTGTACAATAATTCAACCATGGGGTACAGTGTACGGGCTTCAGATACAATCAGAGATTTTTTTTAAATATAATATTATCATTTATTCTGTTAATATTCATCAGACTTTCTGGCATTTTAAATGGTAATAATGTTTTAAATTATTCTAATGAAGAAGGAAATCAATTTAAGCGGCATATAATCTGGAAAAATAAGCCATGAAATTTTACTTTTACATAATTTTCTCATTTTGTACATTTTAGGCAGATATATGATTGAATTAAAATACAGAGTCAATTGTAATAGAAACATAGTTTTATGAGTTTTGAAACTATACCTTTTTGTAATATAAATTAAGTATACAGACCATAATAATTTAAGGAATTTATCGGCATTCTGGCACTAAGCCCATGTAATATTTCATTTTTGACTGGTGCTTAATGATTTCAAATAATTTTCTCAGACTTTATTTTATTTTTCCAAGAAATCCACGAGGATGTTGGCCAAACATCACTGCTCTCATTTTACAAAACAGAAAACTACATAAGCCATTTACTTAAATTGTAAATGACTCACCCAGACCAAGAGTCCTGCTTTTCTTATAATGCCAACTTAATGTTTATTCCATCTAGATATTAAAGAGATATTTTCAGTGATACATTTTTTTTAATGTCCTACAATGGAGTCAAACATTTGCTGATGATTTTTGTTATTATGTTTTAAAATACATCATTTGAAAAAAATTCCTATTTTCCTACTCATGTTCTGAATGTGTAAGAAATATTTCCATTATCAGGTTTGTGAAAGTACAAGAAATATTTTCATACTTGGCTTTATGAAAGTTTAAGAAAAACCAGAATAGGTTAGGAAGTAACACATTTGTGTATGACAAAAATTAAAAGCCCACTTTATAGATGCAGTATTTAGTAAAATATTGACATAGTTATTCTAAAATGTATGAATTGATATGCTAAAGTAATATGGGTTATTTTTGTTTTGGAAAACTAATCCTTCAGATTAATTTTCTAAAGTGTTTGAATGTACACAGATCTCAGAATTTATAATTATTTTATGTGTTTTCATAAAATACAGTTTTGATGATGTTGATGAATTACATCAGTACATAAGTAATAAAAAAGCTGCTCTACAGTTCACATTTTTACCTGGAATCTACCTGAGGACTAGCCAGTTGCTAATTGTTATTACAAAGACATCATCACAATTTGACTGGTAGTCCTGTAAAAACGTATTACTGCTGATACACGTTTGTAAGAACAGAAAGGCTCGCAAATGTGGAAATGCCATCACCTCTGACAAAACCTAAGAAGAAAGGGACTCCAGGTGAGTTATCCACTTTTTCCCACATCAGTTAATCATTTACAACTTACACAGGATGATCAGATCATTCGCAGAGCCTAAACACTGAGTAACCAACACAATAAGCAATTGGTTGATTTTGGATTATGCACAGAAAAAAGGATTTTATACCTTGGCTTCTATAATCTGTTTTTGATTTAAAAGTATACTTTAGAAACTGCAAAAAATACTTAAAAATAGAAAAAAATTATAAAGAAAAGTAAAATATTACCATTGTCTCCACAATTAGATAAATGGTTTTAAAGGAGGTGACAAAGGTAATTTTAATAAGATGACATTTGCAATTGACAATGAGAAAGAAATACAAATATTTATGAAGTAAATAGCACAGTCTTTTATACTCATAATGCGTGCATGGCAAAGAAAAGGTCTGAAATGGAATTGACAGAAACAATAGAATTGGGAATTGTTAACTATCCTTTGTCAACCTATGCCAAATTAAGTAGAACCAAAGCAAGTATGTAGGAGATTAGAAAGTTATTTTGACTTAGTAGATTTAAATTGACTCTTCCAACTGCAAATGAAGTTATAAATGAAAAATAGATTGTGTTTCAGACTACAGGAATATTCACAAACTCTCAAATTATTTTATAAAAAGTCAGCCTACTTCCAATGATAAAATATCATTAAAGTAGCAGTATAAATTGTAACAACTTGCAATTCCATTTGAATAAATATCAGGAAAGACCAAACTGACCTCTTGTTAAGTATCTGGTTATATTTATCATTGACAAGGGACTCTGATGGAGGAGGCACAGAGAGGGCTTCGTTAATTCCTAATCCTTGATGTGGGTGGCCCTGCACATGCATGTTCTTTATGTAATAATATGTTGACGTTATTGTAATTATGACTTGTGTCCTTATCTCTTGGCCCTCTGAGGGCTCGCTGAAAATTCAACTCAAAACAGGCAGAATGGCCAGCTGGAGGGCTCACACCTGTAATCCCAGCACTCTGGGAGGCCCAGGTGGGTGGATCCCTTGAGCTCAGGAGTTTGAAACCAGCCTGAGCAAGAGTGAGATCCATCTCTGCTAAAAAAAGAAAAACTAGCCCAGTGTGGGGGTAGGTACCTGTAGTCCCAACTACTTGGGAGGCTGAGGCAGGAGGACCCCTTGATCCCAGGAGTGTGAGGCTTTTGTGAGCTATGACGCCACAGACCTCTACCCAGGGAAACAGAGTGAGACTGTGTCTCAAAACAAACAAACAAACAAAAAAGCCCCAGGCAGATTGATTGGAGAATAGGCACAGAAGCAATTAATGTATGTACAGAGATTCCTTTGGAGTGAAAGATCCCAAACAAGCAGGAGAAATTGTCCCTTTTTATGTTCAGGATCAACACAGTATGAGCGGCCATGTAGAAATGGGATATTGGGCACGGGGGGTGTGATCTGATCTAATGTTAAGAGGGCAAGTGCGGCACCCGCAGGCCTGTGGGTCTAGACCTCCCGGCCCCTCCGACTGCGCATTCTTTCATCTGGGTGTGGGGCAGAACTCTCTGGGCAATGGGGGTCTTATGATCTATGATCAAGCAAGGTAAGTCAGAGAACTTCTTCAAGGGCAGTTTTAACAAGAAATGCAGAAGGAAAGTTAGAATAACATTTTTTAGGTTTTATAGTTGGCATTGGGTAAAAGAGGGTCTGGTTTCTATGACCTACTTTGGAGAAGAGGAATTGCAGCCTCCATGCTAGCTTGGAGGCAGAATGGCCCTGGGAGATGGGAGGGCAGTACAAGGTCAGAGAGGAATTTGCTTCCTAGGCTGCTTCTGAGGACTTCATTTGAGGGGATGGTTTTCTGGGCCCTGAAACTATCTATGACACACTTTCATAAAAAAGTATTGAAACGTAAGATCACTCCATTTCATCCATAAGTACAAGTGCAAGTTTTCAAATTAAATCTTAGGGAAAAAATTCTATGGTACTGTCAAAGATTGATATGGGGATAACAGTTTGATAAATACAATTAACAAAATTCATCATAGTTATGGTTCAAGAAAACAATCAGGAGATCATCTCAAAACATTGAAAAAGCATTTATTTCATATGATCATTTTTTTGTTAAAAAAATCTATATTTATACCCATATCTATATAATAGAAATGAAGGCAGGTTTACACACACACATATATAAAAATATGGATATATGTTTATTAAATATATATGCATGGGTGAATTTTGACAAATGTATAAATACACTTTTAGTACTATGGATGGGACTTCTAACTGCTTTACATGTAATTATTTCTTATTCAACATAAATACTGAATAAATTAGACGTTATTAAATTATTCTATAAATTAGGCATTATTGCTGTCTCTTTACTACAAAGACATTGAATCACAGAGTTTTAATAATTTTCCCAATGTTTTACACAGAGTAACAATAGAGTCAGAGAGAGTATCAACCAGGCAATTTGTTTCCATATTTTTTGCTACATCTTATGCAATAAGATTTTTCTCTAGATATGCTATTTAAGGCCAATCGAGATACAATTTTTCATTTACTAGATTGCCAAAAAATTAAAATCATGATGATAAAATATTAGATTAATGAGAGTCTGGGGAAGCAGATATTCTTGTACATTCCTGATAGAAATGCAAATGGGTACAATTTCTTTCTAATTTCGATTTTATTGTTGTACTTGACAAATAATTGTATATATAATGGGTACATAGTGACGTTTAAATATATATAAGGTATGGTGATCAGATCAGGGTAATTAGAACATCCATTGTTTCAAACATTTTATCATCTTTTTATGTTGGAAACAATCTGCCATTGTGAGATTTTAGCCCATTTCTAGCTATACGTAGTGTGCTGACTCTGTTCTTTCATTCACTTTTGCTTATGCGTTTTTCCTATGATTACTTCCTCTACTTTGAAATTAAGAATCACTCTTGTGTTGAGAGTGTCAAGAAAACTTTAATTGATGCTCTATATTTCACAGACACTCCTGTGTTCCTGCTCCACAGCGACAGTCAGGAAGTCATGAGACACTCTTTCTTTCTTCTTCTTTTTTTTTTTGTTTTTTTTGTTCTTGAGACAGAGTCTCACTTTCTAGCCCCTCGGTAGAGTGCCATGGCACCACAGCTCACAGTAACCTCAAACTCTTGGGTTCAAGTGATCCCCTTGCCTCAGCCTCTCTGGTAGCTGGGAATACAGGCCCCCACCACAACACAGGCTGTTTTTAGAGACGGGGTCTCAATCTGTTTCAGGCTGGTCTCAAACCTATGAGCTCAGGCAATCCACCTACCTCGGCCTCCTGGAGTGCTAGGATTACAGGCATGAGCCACTGCGCGATGCCTTTGTTTTTTTGTTTGTTTGTTTGTTTGTTTCTTTTTGAGACAGATTCTCATTCTTTTACCCTGGGTAGAGTCCTTGACATCATAGCTCACAGCAACCTGAAACTCCTGGGCTCAAGTGATCCTCCTGCCTTAGCCTCCCGAGTAGCTGGGACTCCAGGTGCCCCACCACCATGCCTCAGTAGTTTTTCCATTTTTAGTGGAAACTGGGTAACACTCTTGCTCAGCTCTCCCTCTTGCTGGTCTTGAACTGCTGAGCTCAAGCAATTCATCTGCCTCAACCTCCCAGAATGCTGAGATTACAGATGTGAGTCACCACTGTGCCTGGCAATTGATAAAATTGTGTTATCAATTGTTCATGTTTTACTCTCTTGGGGGATTGTTTATTTACTGGGAAAATACCCTTTATCAAGCCTGTCATAGTTTTGTGATGCACTTATTTTCAATACTTCCCAAATGTTCATCTGAAAATGAAGACATATGGTTTATATGGCATTACCAGGTGCTGGCAATGATATGTGTATATTAGGGCAAATACATGCACTTTTCATTTATGAAGTAACTCACTTTGTTTTCCTTCATGTCAGACTGATTTCAAATGCTTTAATGTTACATATGCAATTTATTGGCTTTAAGGTTTTAATTTGAAGAATATCAAGAAGATGCCAAAAAAAAGAAAGAAATAGTCAATACAAGAGTAAAAATAGATAATACCTATTGTGTGTAAAATGACTAGACTCAATCTAAAACTTGGTAGGCAAGAATACTCTTCGATTCCAATGGTCTTGTTAAAATAATTGTAAAAAAGGAAGCAGAAAAGAATTTTCTTTTCCCCCTTCTTCCTCTTTGTATCGCTTTGTTATAAATAAACAAGAACATACATGTAGAATGGCCTATTTTAGTATTTTTTTTCTGGGTTGATTTTTTTTTTTTTATTAATCGCACAGCAATTTTAATCTCAGGAGTGTGTTCTGTCCACTTTCCATTTATTTATTTATTTAGTTAGTTAGTTAGTTAGTTAGTTATGTATTTTAAATTAATGTGAAGGTACAGATTTTTAGGTTACATTGTCAAGTTGTGGAAGTGGCCCAAATGCCCATCAACCCATGAAAGAATTTACTTAGTATTTTGGAATTTCTGTAGCCTAAGAAATCACAATAATGTCCCAGTGTAGAAAACAAATCTATCAGTCCTGTTGTCTCTGACGCGTTTAATGGGTTCCAGTAAGTTAACAAATACATTTCATTTTATTTATTAATTTCTTCTGAGAAATAATTAGTAAAAGTTAACAAGTATAATATAATGTATTGTGATTCAAAAGAATACCCTTTGTTGATAATATTCTTGAATGGATTATATTAATAGTAAGATTGACAAGACAAAGATGAGGTTTTGACTCTGATTTAGATATAACAATTTAGTCTATTTACTAAGTAAACATAATTCAAAACTTCTATACAAAGATTGGTGGCCAAAAAGTACAAGTAAAGAAAACCGCATTCTAGCATTATTGATCTGGAGAAAGTGCATAAGCTCTCAAAAGCTACAGACAGATATCTTAAATCAAGGCATTATTAATATACACACATTTACTAAATGTTAGGGATTTTTTCATAATTATGAAATTGTCTTGGCCTGATTTTGCATTTGAATTTTTCCAGTGGATCCTGGCTTTCTGCATGGTTGTAACTTTTTCGAGGTAACCTCCACATTTACTTTGTCTTTGCTCTCCCACAGACAATGTGTTGGGCACCTAGTTGATCTTCAAAAAATTGTTGTTGAACTGAACTAATTTAATTTATAATAGGAAAATGCAGTTCTTCCTTTATTTCTTTGTTAGTTAGTCTATTTCTTTAAACTTAAGGGCTATTCAATATGCTTTTCACATTAAATGGAAATAAGTAATGTCAGAGTTACTGAGATCTTAGTGTATATACAGTGCTTATAATTATTATGCAGTCCTTGTCATCATGGATAAATAGTGTTTGGGTTATTGCTTTTATTTTTTATATTTTTTAACATAGAGTAAGTCTTTAGTTATGCTATTTGATCTCCAAATGTTTCAAATGCAATTTTAGAATTAATCTGTGCTAAGCTACAGATAATAAACTTATTGTAAGTCATTGGGAGGTATGAGTTGGATATCTTTTGATTTTTTACAGAGAATATTTTATATTATAATAATTGAAAAGCTAAATATTTTATGCATCAGAACTGGGGTATTTAACTATGTTGTCATTAATAGTAACATAATGCACCAATTCATAGCGCTGGTTGCACATTACATGAATATATTCATTTAAATAACTCAAAATAACTTAGATAATTATAAAAGTTAATTATTAGTTTTATAGGCCATATACCTTTTTCAATTACATTACAATGTGATTGAGTTTTTATGGATTAAATCATTTAAAAATATTTATCAGTAAGACATATTTACTTCCAAGTCTTGGAAAGTTTAACAAACTTAGGTTGATTTTTGCTATCTTGAATGTTCAGGCCAGTGGATTTTCTTTTAAAAAGAATTCAACTTGACAGGAACATATTGTGCCACTGGAAGAAGTGATTAATCCTTACATTCATGGATTAGTGAAATGACAATGTGAAAACTTGTCATCAATACTAAGCTGAGCCAGGTAAATTTTCTTCTCATTCTAAGATAGGGAATAAAGCTGTCTCAGAAATTATTACCTTAGTTGTATGTGTAGATATTTATTTTGAGTTTCTAATTCTACTTCTATTCTGGAAATAACATTTCTCTCAAATAGGTATAAATTTGGCTTTCGTTTCTCTTCCATAGAAAGACCTAGAGGATTTCAGAGAAAATGCATGGGCTACAGTGGCTTCCTTCTGTGTCATTTCTGGTTACAAGCAGCTGTGGTCTGAAGATGAATGAAAAGTCAGGTGTATTTATTTGTATGTTGCTGATCTCAGATATTAATGTCCAGATGTCCAGACTTTGTGACTTCAGAGGAACACTGCATGGCATAGAAATTTATATTATAGCAAATTATTATTGTCCATTAGTGTTTTGCATTTCCCTTGAGAACTTGTTTTCTACTTAAATTTAAGATATGCCATTATTATTCAAAAATGAACATTTATATGTACAATCATGGAAACAATGTCCAGATCAGGCTATAAAGAGGATAAACATGAATTACTGAAAGTTACTAAATTATCAAAGTAAAGTAAAAAAAGTCTTTGTAAAAATGAATGTGAAACTGTATATGATCCTTAAAAATATTTCAATGATGACGTGCTCGCTTTGGCAGCACATACACTAAAATTGGAATGATACAGAGAAGATTAGCATTGCCCCTCGGCAAGAATGACATGCAAATTCCTGAAGAGGTCCATATTTTTCAAAACACGATTGTAAGAGGGACTTTACCCAACAAATGCAATCAGTGTAACATGCTTTGTTGTCCCCTCAATGAATCCCCAACAATAAAAAAAAAAAATTGTAATTCCAGAACAAAAAAAAGTGATTGAACAAGAAAAAAAAATATTTCAATGATGAATAACTCATAATATTTACATGAGAATGACACCAGATGACCTTTTATGTGATAGGTAGGCTACTATATTGCAAAATTTGGGGGGTATCAAATAAAATATTGATGCTTATTAGTTTGAACCAGGTGTAATTGCCATTTCATATAAATTTTTCACATGTTAGGATATTAGAAATTTTTCATATTTAGGGTAATAATCCTAAAAGCATAGTATTGAAATACAGTAGAACCTCTGCAAGTTTGTCCCCCAGAGACTGTAAGAAACTGGTCAACACAGGGAGGTGGCCACCATAGGAATGAGGCCTGCTGTGCTGCTGTGTACATGTGAAGCACGTTCAGTCTGTGTGTACATGTGATGCACATTCAGTCTGTGTGTACATGTGATGCACGTTCAGTCTGTGTGTACATGTGATGCACGGTCAGTCTGTGTGTACATGTGATGCACGTTCAGTCTGTGTGTGCATGTGATGCACGTTCAGTCTGTGTGTCCATGTGATGCACGTTCAGTCTGTGTGTGCATGTGATGCACGTTCAGTCTGTATGTGCATGTGATGCACGTTCAGTCTGTGTGTACATGTGATGCACGTTCAGTCTGTGTGTACATGTGATGCACGTTCAGTCTGTGTGTACATGTGATGCACGTTCAGTCTGTGTGTGCATGTGATGCACGTTCAGTCTGTGTGTACATGTGATGCACGTTCAGTCTGTGTGTGCATGTGATGCACGTTCAGTCTGTGTGTGCATGTGATGCACGTTCAGTCTGTATGTGCATGTGATGCACGTTCAGTCTGTGTGTACATGTGATGCATGTTCAGTCTGTGTGTACATGTGATGCACGTTCAGTCTGTGTGTGCATGTGATGCACGTTCAGTCTGTGTGTACATGTGATGCACGTTCAGTCTGTGTGTTCATGTTTTGGAAGTTCTGTGTGTTTGTTCATGTGCTGCACGTACATAGTGTGTGTACATGTGCTGCACGTTCAGTCTGTGTGTACTTGTGATGCACTTTAAGTCTGTGTGTGCATGTGATGCAGGTTCAGTCTGTGTGTGCATGTGATGCACGTTCAGTCTGTGTGTACAT